>JASCQY010000293.1:12825300-12840845 GCA_030264315.1 Sardinella tawilis | reverse complement strand
ATTTCGGTGCCCTGACGACTCCATTACATGGATAGGCTACGATTTCAATAACTCTGCAAAGACGTGACTTCAGTGGACAGTGAAACGGCTGAGTAAGTAACGTTATTTTGTCCCTGAAATAAGTCTCAAATTGTGAAAACGGCACTTGACCTTTAAAGGGTGTTTTTGACATACAGTAACATCAAAAACAGTCCGTTCCTGTTTCAAGGTAATTTGGGATGTTTTAATGTAATACATTACAGATAGTTCCTTCAAAACAACAACTTGGCTGAATAATCAATGGTGTGTTTGTTTATTTACTTGTTGTAGGTGTAACGTGTTACCCGTTACATAGGCCTAATCAAACCCTTCAGGGCCAAGGAAACTAAATATTCATTAGAGAAAAATGAACCATTTTCAAATCTTTAGGCCTTTACTTGCAGCACTGCATGCAACATAGACAAACATTAGCCTAAGTGTGTAGATAGTGATGGTGCTATTCTTTGACAAGGCCTGTATCCGCCAGTGCATTGCTAGTCAATAAAAACAAAATTGCATCTCTGGTTAGTCATTTCCTTCCGAATAAATGAAATATCTATCTGTCTATCAAATATCCACTGTACACATGTAGTGACAAGTATCTGAGATCTAGAAACAAAAGCAACTGACAGATGATTTAGTCTCCATTTACCTACGATTCCCTTGATTGCAGAGGTAATGTCTGCTTGTTTATCTGCCTCAATGCCGAGCTCCTCTGTTCCGTCAATCAGGAAGAGTGTGGTCAGGGCACAGAGGTGGGCTCCAGCAGAATGGCCGATTAACACTATGTTGTCCTGACGACAGAAATGAAACATTACCATTCTAAACACAATAATAACAGTCTCCAAAATACTAATGTACTCTTTCAAAAGAATCAGTGGATATGATCTGTTTTTGCTGTTTTGCTCTTTGACATGAGTTGCAGTGCTGTGCTGTATGTATGCTTCACATAGCCATCATATACTGTAGAACCCAACAGCTGTAGAATCGTTGGAATTGTTGTAATTCATTATGTATGATAGCGGGTACATGGCAGATGCAATAAATGAACTCCATTAGCATTCAAGTTACCTTGTCAATATTGAACAGATGTCCTTTCTCCCTCACCCAGAGTAGGCTGTCTGCTATATCCTCCACCATATTTAACACATTCCCCTGTCAACAAGACAGCATAACAACAACAACAACAAAAAGGCAAAACAGAATTGATGTCACCAACATGGCAAAAAAAACATTCCATATTTTCAGGGCAAACAAAAAGACAACTTCCTGCCTTTGGATATGTGGAATAATCAGGGCAAGCCACGGCGGCATTGAGCTCCTTGGCCATCTGAAGCGCAAGCAGGCAGTATGTGCTCCTCTCTCCAGACCCCCAAGCACCCCCATATATAAACACAACCACAGGTGCAGCTTCATGCTGGCCCACGCTTGGAGAGTGGTACAAATCCAGCTTCTTGCCCCTTCGACCAAACGTAACACCCTGCAACCAGACATACGACATCTTCACTCTTTCATCCTTTTCAATCTGAAGAAATATAGAGAACTATCACTCAACATTACTAATAATTTCTCTCTCTCTCTCTCAAACACACACACACACGCACAATGACACACAAACACGCATATCCAACTACTGCATAGAAAGCTTTCAATCAGGCCAAATAAGGCTCAACACTCTTACTTTTACACAATGCTTGTTGTTGTCAACATTCTTGTACCAAGCTTTCCACTGGAAATACAGCCTGCCATACTTGAAGTATTTCAGCATTTCCAGTACTGCTCTAGAAAGACAGTATATGCGCCTAAAGACACAAACACAGACACACACACACACACACACATACACACACACACACACACACACACACACACACACACACACACACACACACACACAGAAATAGCACAATCAGGTATGCAGAGTGACACAAAATCTACATTTTCACCTATATTTCACACCTAAATGTTCTGCTGTGGACTGTCTTGTTAAATTAGCCCGAACATATGAAACGCCACTTCTGTTTTTGTTGTTTTGTTTTGTTGTTTTTTTCTCAATGAGGTTGGTGTAGATTACCACCAAAGCACAAAGAGGACAGGTTTTCAGTATGCATACTGCTAAAAATCTCTTCACCTTGGCTTGAGACCCTCAATGTACTTCTTGTAACCTGGTTTATTGGGCCAGCCATACAACCACTGCGCTACGAGCGAGATGCCATAGGGAATCCCCACGAACAAGGCACCGGCAGCCACAGGTAGGGACACATGGTACTTAAGGCCAATCCTGGATGGAAAACACCTCATGTTAGCTTGACAGAACTCCATGCAACTTGAACTAAATAGCTAAACTATACAAACAGTACCACTCACATTGTTATGTTGGTCCAGAGTGCTCTAGTTGACTGATGCTTCCAACAGGCAAGCCCAAGTATTTTACTAAAAGGTCCCTTACATGGGTGTCGGAACTGTCCTCGCACACAAGAACATTGGACCTAAGATCAAATAGTCGTGCGTTATTATGGTTTTATTTTGCTGAGTTCCCGCTGTGCCCACGCCCTCTACTGTTCGCCAGTGACAGAAATATGACATTGGAGGTTTACTACACGATAATAACCGGCTTCTGCACAAGTCTCCGCTTGGCTGTTATTCCAAATGCTGGGGAGTGGGCTACACTGCAGGACTTGCAATGTCAGTTACTTAACAATTTGTGGGGCCACATGATTTAGCCAAAGAGTGCCTGTGTCTGCCAGGAAGGCAGCATGAGAAATCGCCCATCATGGCCAAAGACGACAATTTATCGCAGCTACCCTTTAAAAATGTGTGGATGTTAAATCGCCTCCAGCTTACCCTGAGCTGTCGCGGGAATCTTCTCGAAGAATGCCTACCGGCTAGCACAATGGTGGCTGTTAAATGTCAAGGTTGAATGGGGTCCAAGCCTTTGCAGAAACCACACGCCGCGCTGCATCTTAAGGCAACCATTCGATTCAAACATACAGTATGGGCGCTCCACTGCCTTCTCACACCGTGGGAAGAGGAGAGCGATGGCTTCGCATCTGGACAGCCGGCATGTTGTTGTCAGACACACCATACGGCAGCACCGGGCAGAGCCGCACACCGGTCAAGCACGAGCAGCACCGGGGTCGCGCGATAGCGGCAGACGGCTTCCTGTCAGTGGTCACCTCGCTAATGGCCGCCTCTGATTGGCGGATATCCCCAGAGGGCGGGGCTACAACTGGAAGGAAGGATCCACACTCCGGCGCTGCGCCCACTGATCTCTATTAGAATCCAGTGTTCTTGAGATCAGTGGCTGCGCCGCGCCGCGCTGCGCTGCCTGCGGTCGGATCATCATGGTGGTGAACTAGCGAACTACTGAGCTGCGGCCGAAGACCCAGTGTTCGCCCATACACAGGGTTCACTTCACATCCACTAATTCATGACAATCAAGGAAAAATAGGACGTGTGTGTGTGCGTGCGTGTGTGTGTGTGTGTGTGTGTGTGTGTATTAAAATAAAAAATAAAAATCTTCAAAGAAACCATGTGAAGAGATCCTCATTGATTAAAATGCCTATTGCATTCCAAATGTAGCATATTTCCAAATTGTATACAAGATAGATTCATCAGGAAAGGAAAAATGAAGAGAACCAGGCTAACTTAGGCCGTTTTTCATTCTTCACAGGCTGTTTCAGCTAAAGCCTTTAGTCTATAGGACTTGGAGACGACAGCATAAAAGATATAATGTGCCACACCAGTTTTACAATTACTATAGTTATTATCATGATTATTTTAGGTTCCCGTTTGAAGTCGCCTTGACACATTTCGGACTCGGAGGCAGTAGCAAAAGTTCAGCTTGTGGGGAGGGGGCGCATGGAGGCGGAGCTCCGGAGCTCCGGGACTGCTGGAAGTGCTCAATGCACGGAGAAGAAGCGAGCAGAGAAGAAGCCCAGACTTCGCAAAGTGCTGTCCAGCTGCGGTGGAGTCCCACATAGCCCCAGGAAAACAGTAAATATGTAGTCACAGTTGGTTATCCACTGGAGATATTATTTACAAGAGAGGGAAAGATGAAGACCGTGTTTTTCTTCACGCTCATGTGGCTCTTGATCGGACAAACAAACGGAGGTATGGAACTTCGTGCAATAGCATAAGTCACATACAGTATCAATCGCCGGCCGGGCACGACGAAGTGTTTGTTCGCAGTGTTATTCATTGAATTGTTATTTAGTCCTTGTAGTCAGGGAACCAAATGCCAAACTGCCTGATCCACTAACAGCATGCGGCCGTTTGAAGAACTTAGCCAAATCTTGGCATCCAAAACAATGGCTGAGCTGCTCACAGAATTAATTCCCAGCCCCAGGCTACCTTCACCTCCACTAACGCAGCTCGGGGCAAGGCCAGAGAGAGAGAGGGGTGGAGGTACCCTATTTCTCTCCAGCTTGCGATTCAAACTTTCTGCTTCAGTCTTATTTCATGAGGCTTGTTATTTATAGGGTCTTGTTTCCTGCTGTCAGAGCTTTTTCCAGGGATCCTCATCACTGCTGTCGCCCTGGGCTGCATGTCTTGTTTAGAAAAGGTCGCCTGATTGACCATGCTTAGCAATGAATAATTCTTTTCAATAGGGTGTTAAAAAACAATATTTGGCATGCTACTGCCTTTTATTTTAAACATGTCTCCTTTCAAATGTTTACAGACCCATTTCCTACGCCATAATGACATATCTACTGTATCTATTTTGACAGCTTAGTGGTTGTGGCTGTGAGGTATCTGAATATCAAATCCCACCCTGTAGTGTATAAGATAAAAAGTTTTTTTTTTAAATAAAATGCAATATTGTGTCCATAGAATATGGTAAATGCGGATAGGTGGAGAAAGGCTTATTGTCAGCTGGTTAAATATTTATCACTGTGCACAGACGGCTATGAACTAAAATAGCCTACATTACTGTAGTCTTGCTTGCATGCTTGCACCCTGTCTTTCATTGTAACCTGAAGCATTCTGAAACGGTCTACTAATTACTAAACTCTGGAATGTCCAGCATGATTATGGTTAGAGAGGTCTGTTTCTGGCATGTTCTGACTTCTAACTGCCTGGTGCCAATCAAAGCTGGGAATGGGGTGTCAGATTGTCCTTTGAACCGAAGTCGTCACATTCAGAGGCAGCTTCACATTGAAAGCACAATATGCTCAAGGGTGTATTGACCGCCAGACTTGTCACATTGAATATGGCCAATGCACAGCTGAAGAGGATAGTGTGTGTTTACCACCAAGGGATGAGAGGTGGAACATAGACACGGCACTTTTCATTCCATCCGATTCTGAACAGGGTGTGCATACAGTAACATGCCTTTTATTCGGGGTGGTGCTGAACAGGTTCTGTATTAGCGTACAAAGGGTCCTCAGTGTGGTCTACTCTCTGCCACCAGTGTGAGTACAGTATGTGTGTGTGTGTGTGTCAGTAAATGGTCTCAACCTCACTGGACTCCCTTGCTCTTTGAAGTGCATTTTCTCATGCTTCATCTGCAGCTAAATGCATGTTGGCACACCATCTTTCAGAGTGCACTGTGAGGTCGGGGTCAAGTACAGGGAGATGGCGATAAGGGGGAGGCCTCCCCCTGTCACTAATGGTGACAGATGACTAACATCTCCTTGCATTCCACACAAGGCTGAAGGTGGCCATGATGGGCATGTTGTTGACAGAAAAAATATTTGTTTCTTTGTGAAGGATTCTCTTATCATAGCATAAATGTGCCTCCCTCAGGTTCCATTATGACTGAGATGAACTGCCAAAAAGATTAAATTTTTTACTCAGCCTCAACAAGCATGCTACTCAGTGCGAATGTTGGCACTGAATAAAAACATGACATGTAATTGGTAATTACTGCACAGTGTTGTAATCCTGCCATGGGTGGCAGACAGAGATGTGCAGCCCAGCTCCTCGGAACATCTCCATGCAATGCCTCAGAGGCTTTCTTCCTCTCCCTCTCTCTCCCTCTCTCTCCCTCCGCTCTCCCTCGCTCTTGCAACGGACATGTGCACGCACCTTTGTGACAACCAGCTCTCGTGTCAACACCGCATCCAATAACACGTGAAAAATGCTTATCAGGGGCCGGATCCGTTTGTCATTCCAGGCGTAGGCTGGAGTGTCTGAAAAGTTGGGAAAATACGGGGCTGTGTATCCATATGTAAATGGAAGAGGTCAGCCTTGTCTCGGGGGCATGGAAGTGTAAATCCTGATATTTGCCCATGGTTGGTGATTCCATTGCCTTAATTCATTGCATAAGAGCAAATGAGTGCACACTGGAGAGGAAAGGAGAGACGAGCTACAGAGGGACTGTGGAGATAATGTTCAAACAGTATCAAAGATTTTGGAGAAAAAATCGTAATATATGGAAAATCTGTCACATTATACATCTTCCCTGTGCAAATCTATAATATAAACTAAAGTATACATTTTTGTTAGTATTTTCCATTCTTTTGAACCGGAAAAATATATGTGTATTTTTACTTTCAAAATGTGAGAGACCATTGCCATGTCTTCGTTAGATCACCCTTAAACAATTTTTCAGTCCCACATTATTGTTTATGTTTACATCATGTGCAAGAACACACCAGCCAGCATGCTGCTCTGGGTACTGTATGTCATTGTTTACTACACTGGTCAAACATCATAAACTCCACCCAGCATTCTGCCCTCTTATTTCATTGTTTTCCACACTGGTCAAATGGTGCCTTTCTCTGCCCTCCAGCATTGGATTGACCATTAGTTGGCTAGACGCTGATGTTTGTTCAAGCATTGTTTTGTCCAGCCATGGAACTAGAACCTGAAATGGTCTATTGATTTATGTAAGAGCAGACTGATTCTCTGTGTCTAGCATGAACCCTTGACATCGTAAACCTAACTCTTGGCAATTGTAGAATAATAGTCCACACATTAGTGTAATATCGCTGTAATGACTTCGCAGGGGTCACACATGAGTGCAAAGCGAGTCCATCAGTAGTGTTCAACCGTAGTGCCATACAGTCGTTGGCACCCAGCACTCAGTGTATCCTTGTCCCTGTAGTTGCTGCACTGCTGGCCGGGGGAAGATAGTTTGGGAGACGGGGGGTCATGGAGGTGTGGTCTGGTGGTCCAGTACATGCTTGCTGTGGCGCTTTCTCATTTGTCCAGGAGATTAGAAAGTAGACATTCGGAGTTACCTGCTAATCTAGAGGATTTGAACCCCATTTAGGAAGGACAGTGAGGCGCTCTCTGTCGTCAGATGAGAAAGCAGGGCGCATTAGTGTAAATTACAGGGCAATGCGGGGCGGCAGAGAGAGAGAGAAAGAGAGAGAGAGAGAGAGAGAGAGAGATGGAGGGAGAGATGGAATGAGAGAGCGGGAAAAACAGCTGCGTCCAGCTCTCACTGTGGATGGCCAGGGCCAGACAATGTGCCGTTGTCAGAGCCGGTAATGTTGTGGGTGAGGTGCTGTCAGGGCAAGGCATGCCAGCACATGCCCCCCTAGCACCCTCTCTCAACACACTCCCTCACACACACACACCACAGCACCACACTACAGCCTCTGGGGCACCACTGCAAGAGAGAGAGAGAGAATGGAAGAAATGTAACACATGAAAAGAGAAGGAGAGAGGAAATATTGAGAGGGAGAATGGGGGACATGAAGAGAGAGAGAGGGAGGGAGGGAAAGAAGCTGTTATTAAGAGGGAATGTGAGATTTGAAGAGACTGAGAGGGTGCTTGTCAAGCACTTCAATCCCAAGAGGTCGCGCCCGAAACCAGACCTCTCAGCTGGTCTTGAAAAGCACACAGCGGCATCAGCGTCACATTAACACCAGTGCACGCTTACGGCTGAGAAATCCCATTGGCTGCAATAGGGAAGCCATGCCAAGCACAACACATGCTGGCCCAGAGTGGACTAGGGCCCCATCAGCTATGGAAAGGGCAGAAGCACAGTCATGCTAACTGAAGAAGAAACAAAATAGTTGAGGTTAAATCCTTTCTTTTGTCATTTTAATATTCACTGAACTAGGCTATGTAATGTTATTATTCAGTATTATATAAGAGCAATTCATTGATTTCATGAAATTCTCCTGATGGACAGGATGGTCATGAATCATGATACACAGTATTTACAAGGCAGTAGGTTCATCTGTGCGCGTGTGTGGTTTTGGCCACAAACGACTCTTGTTTAGATCAACTGTGCGTGTGTGTGTGGTTTTGGCCACAAACGGCTCTTCAGATCATCAGCTAGATATGCTGTGGATAATCCAGCACCATACAGCACATGAGTCTCCAGATGCCTATGAAACTGCTAGGAATAATAGGAGTCGTGATCCTGGCTTTCTAAAGCCAGTTTGTGTTTTGACAGCTCTGCTAATTAATAGTCTGGGAAGTGAAGCCACTTCCAACCTGTAAAACACAGAGAGAGAGAGAGACACAGAGGGAGAGAGAGAGAGAGAGAGAGAGAGAGAGAGACACACACACACACACACACAGAGAGTAAGCAGAGAGGGAGTTCAGGAAGAGTGGTGCCAGGCACAGGGAATGCTCAGTGCACACACACACACACACACACACACACATACACACACTGTGAGGTGAATGGTGGCCTCCTTCCAGCAGCCGAGTTCACCTCGTCCATTAGCCTTTTTCTTGGCAGACATGCGTTCATCTTCTCAAATGAGACACATGGAGGTGTGACAAACGATCATGTGTGGGATTCAGAGGAATGCCCTTATAGGAATGCCCTTCTGTAGATTATTGGCCTTGCATCAGTCATGTTAAGCGTCTGGTGGTTGAGTTCAGCCATGGCTGTGATGTTTTACAAGCAGGAGGCAGGGAGATGGGGGAGCAGGGCAGTATTTGCCCAGGGGACACACCTGGATTCAGCCTCACTCAGATCATAAGCAGCATTTGGAGACGTTCAGGAAAGCCTCCCCGAAAGGATGGATGGCTTCCCCTCATCTTGTCTCATCTGCCGTCAAACCTGTACCTGTGTAGGGGCTTATCAGAGTTCGCTGAAATTGGGAAGACTTACTGTCATCTTTCCCATGGGGTTCACTCACCCGACACTAAATTTCAAATTCCTTCCGCACAGTGCTGACATCCAAAGTAGAAAGTGTTACGTCAAAAACAGTCCCATCTCATACTCAGCCTAACATCTCCGGTTGCCTCTTTCTCTTGTTCCAATTTGAATTTCACACGTCAACCCACCCACACAGTAAGCTATCCAGTGTCGCGGAAAAAGCAATAGTGAAACAGTTCATTAAAAAAGAGGGGATTTTATGTCTTTTATTCCTCTCTCCCTCTCTCTCTCTCTCCCTCCCTCTCTCCCTCCCCCCTCCTCAGCCTCCTTCTATGGCGATGGCTTTGTGCAGCTGAGGGCGGTGGAGGTATCCAACCGGAACACTCTGCACATCCGCTTCCGAACCTCCAGCAGCTCCGGGCTCCTCTTTCTGGCCGCGGGGCAGACGGATTACCTCACGGTGGAGCTGCACGCTGGACGCCTGCAGGTGAGGACCACACACACACACACACACACACATGCACGTGCAGACATACACAAGCCAGACACACACCCATACACAGAGACAAAGAAGCAGACATGCAGAATGACACGCACAGACTTATATTCAGACACACACACACACACATAAACACACAGTCAAACAGTTATACCTACCTCCCCAGTCACACACACATTCACTTTAACACACAGAACAGTGTGTCTCACAGACATGTGCAGACACTTGCTCTCTCTCTGACACACACACACACACACACACACACACACACACACACACACACGTACGGCAGCCTCTGGCAACCTCTCCCTGTCTTTGACATCTTCCATTGGCTCATAAAAATAGTAAGACATGCTCTGGAAGGGTTAACATGGGGTTAGCTCAGGAGAGTTCAACCCCTCCTGTGTCTGCAGAGCGAAATGCAGAAAGAGACACTAAGGTGTCTTTTGATTTGCCCTTTAGTGGGGGAACAGATACTGACTCTAGATTAATACTGACCCTGGATTAAACTAATCCACTTGGCTGTACTCCGGAGCAGTGAGGATGTGCACTTCTAGGCTTGTGTCAGTTTGCGTCTAGGTGAGGGACAACTACAGTACAGGTAAAGTTTTGAAAAGACAACATACAGATGTTAACCCTTGGTAACGCAGAGTTTCCTTATTAAGTTTGGTGTGAATCAATCAATAATCCTGTTGTTCAAGGTCACTGAATGCTGTCTGTAGGAAAAAGAACCAGAAATATTGATGCAATATAGACTGAATAACGAACTGATGACTAATGGTAACGGAATGGGGCATAGAGAAATGAAACTGAAGATAAGTTACTATGCCCGGTTCAGTATTTGGTTTATGCTGTATCAAATTTTCTCATTCTTTTTCATTCTGACAGCACTTGGTGACCTCAAACAACAGAGTTATTGATTGATTCAACTTCTCCTTCAAAGCTTATTATTGCTGGTTTCTTGCATCTTGTGAGGCCTTTATATTTCATTCCTTTTGTCTTGTAGGCTGTATTAAAACCACAGCATTTGTTTACTACAGTGATTTTGGAGTGTAAACAAGCCGCTCAGACAGCATTGCTGGGCTCAGCTCCAAAGACCCGTAAGAGCGTTAGAAACAAAAAGGTTTTTACGTTACAGGCATGGTGGTCACTCTCTTTCTTAGTGGCGGGTGTTTGAGCCATGATGACATTGTGTGTGGGAACAAAATACACTCATCGCTGGAAGACTCTGACCGCGGTCCTTATAAAGGTTGCCTGCTGCAACTGTGTCAGATGAGATCAACACAATGAGCTTGTACAGTGGGAGAGGGAGAGGGATGGAGAGAGGGAGGCAGAGTAAGAGAGAGAGAGAGAAGAAGAGAGTGAGAGAGAGAGAGCCACAGTTGTCGCTCCAGTCCCAGCACAGAAGTGTTGGGAGCAAATATTGCGTAAGCCCTTGAGATGGATTTTAGCTGTATTTACACAAAGTGTCAGTGATGGTGGGAACTGTGGATTCGGAGGCTGCCCTGAGGCTACTGCTGGACTGGCCTTGTTTAAGGGAGGGCTTGGCGCTCGTGTGCGGCCGGCCTTTGAGCATGATGAGCTGAAAATGCTCCGATCCACATCCTTTATCGGTCTCCCAGGTCACCAAACTAAAACTTTTTCACCGTCCAACTGTCCCTAGGCTGACATGGGCTAGCCCTCCCAATGACGCGTAGTCATCGATTTTCCTCTCTCTCTCCCCTCCTCCTCTCTCTCTGTCTTTCTCTCTTCATTCTTGCCATTCCTCCTTCATTCCTCTCTTATTGTCTTTTTCTCCTATAATAGTGTGTCTGTTTCTTTCTCTCTCTCTCTCTCTCTATTCCTCTCTTTTCTTGTCCTTCTCTCTCTCTCTCCCCCTCTCTCTCTCTCTCTCTCTTTCTCCCTCTGTCTGTCTTTGAAATGCCTGAAAGTTCCCTACAAGCCTAGACAAGTCTGTCCTCCCAGTGCTACTCCTCCTTCCACTCTCAGCACAGTGACAGCCGTCCCAGGCTGCAGGCGAGACTAGAATCGCCCCCTTGCTCTGCCGCAGGCGCTAGGCAAAGCTCTCCGCTGCGCTGCACTGCTCTGGGACATCAGGCCTAATGTATGGATCCAAATGTATACAATGACTGTCTCTACTTCTGACCACGCTCATTTACATTGAATGCACTGTTAAATGTACTGTGTAATATGACACTTATTTTTAGTGCAAGCCTGGATTCTCATGAATGCTTTGTGACAGGTTTATGTAAATCGATTGGTCCTATTAGCCTTACTAATAGAGTTAAGCACGCTTATGCCATCCTGTCTTGTTATTTTCAAAAGGATTCCAAATATAGCGTAGTCCTCTGCTGAAGGGAAATGTTGAGCCTGCAAACAAATGATCCAACTGACAGCATATTACTCAAGTCTGCTTAATGTATTATATGAAGTGTCAGTATTTATTTCTTACAAATGAAACATAAATTCTAAAATATCTTTCAGTTTGAAACAGTTGAATCTTACACATATTTGTCTCTCCTGCCAACACCCCCCCCCCCCCATCTCAGGTAAGGCTGGACCTGGGTGCTGGGGAGCGGGTGTTGGTCTCAGACAAAGGTACCCAGCTGAATGACCTTGCCTGGCACACCCTGGAGCTCCTTCATGAGCGCTACAACGTGACCCTGACCCTGGACAGGAACGCCCACACACGGGTCAAGATGCCCCGGCCGGAGCAGGAGCTCAGTGTGCAGGACGGGCTCTTTGTCGGGGGCTCGGGGGGTCTTGACAAACTCTACCTGCCCGGGGACATCCCTGGATTTCGTGGCTGTTTGGACGAAGTGATCTTTAATGAGCATAACCTGCTGTCCTCCCTGAGGCCGTACTCGGGGCTCAAGAGTGTCCACGAGGTGTCCCTCGGTTGCAGCCCCCAGTTCCTGGCCAGCGAGGACGATCCAATCAGCTTCTTCAGCTCCCGGGCTTATGTGTCCCTTCCGCCCTGGACCTCCCAGCATGAGTGGGTGTTTGAGAGTTCCATACACACTTCGGCTAACGACGGGATCGTCCTCTACAACTCAGCGCGACAAGGGGACTTTGTGGCCTTGGAAATCCAAGAGGGCTTGTTAGTGGCTGTTGTGGGCAGGGGTGGGCCTAAAACAGAGCTGCGCTCTCTCACTTTTGTCAACGATAAGAAGTGGCACTATGTCAAACTGTACTTCACTGCCAAGAGCCTGCAGCTCACTGTTGATGAGGAGACGGTCAAGTCCAGCATAGCTGCCCGATCCAAAAGCTTTCAGCTGAAGGGGCCCATGTTTGTGGGCGGCGTCGATGACAGCACTCGCTCCGAGCTCAGGAAGATCGGGCTGGTGTCGGTGTCAGGCAAGCGTGTCCGAGGCGGCTCCTTCAAAGGCTGTCTGAGGGACATCAGAGTGAATCAGGCCGGCGTCGGCCTGCCTCAGGCTCTGGTCACCAAAGACATCTCTGTGGGCTGTGAGCCAGAGAAGGAGCTGGAGATGACCACCACAGCAGCGAGCCCCACGACGCTCCTCCCGGCCTCTGTGACCCGGAGCCCTCCGCTGCATGTGTCGACCCTCGCCAAAGGCCTGGTGAAGAAGTACGGCCACAACTTCCTGGTCCTGCGGGACCTGGTGGTGCCCGAGGGCGGCCGCGGCTCGCTGGACTCCAGGCACATCAAGGTGAACCTGGACTTTAAGAAGCTTGGCATCCGGCAGTCCCAGATCATGTTCCGCATCGAAGAGCAGCCGGTTCACGGGCAGCTTCGGTTGGACGTGGACGAGGAGCAGGAGGAGAACACCTTCGGCATGCTGGACCTGTGGCACGGGCGAGTCATGTACATCCACGGCGGCGCTGAGGACCCCCAGGACTTCTTCATGTTCTCCTACTTCTCCAGCAGCCGAAAGGAGGTGCCCGCCTACCTGAAGGGTAAGAAGATGCACCGCTTCAACATCACCGTAACGCCCACCAACGACGCGCCCGAGCTGAGCCTGCCCGAGGGCAACCTCTTCTCGCTGCTGGAGGACTCCAGGAAGCCTCTGGGCACTGAGGTGCTTCGAGCCACGGACATCGACAGCGACAATGCCGACCTTGTCTACTCTGTGCTCGGGAAACTCAATGCGGATGCTGGCTATCTTGAGAACGATGACAACCCGGGCCAGGTGGTGACGTCGTTCCCGCACTCTGCCTTGGAGGAAGGCAAGATCAATTACGTGCACACCGGGGTTAAGAACTCGAGGATCGTGCTAAGGGTTAGCGACGGGGAGAAGGTTAGCAACACTGTGGTGCTCAGGGTTCTGGCCGTGGCCCTTGAGTACAAGATGGCCAACAATACAGGGATCAAAGTCATCCAGGGCGAGATGGTCCTGATCGGCACGAGACATCTGGCTGTCCAGACGAATGCTGTGAAGCAGATGGTGGATATCCGTTACGACGTCACAGAGTCGCCCCAGTTTGGGGAACTTCAGAGGCTCCACTCCAGCGGAGAATGGAAGCACACCAGCTCCTTCTCTCAGAGGCTTCTAGAAAAAGAACGCCTCAGATATGTCAGCACCTTCCAGGAGATCCAGGAGGCGGACGTGGCGGATCAGTTTAAGTGTACCGTCACCGTGGCAGCAAGAGCCACAGAAGAGCTTGTATTTCCTATCACAGTGAAATGGATCAGGTATGATCTAGTCCGAAACGAGAGATTGGAGATGGACAAAATTAGAAGGGTAGTGATTGACTCAGAGTACCTCTATGTTGAGGGCCAAGGTGTGACTATCCCTGAGGACGAGCTCTCCTTTAGGATACTATCTCTACCAAAGAAGGGCAGGCTTTTACTGAATAACATTGTGCTGGGGGAAAACTCGACATTCACCCAATCAAATGTGACAGGTGGAAGAGTGGAGTATCAGTTGGTGGACAGGCCATACGAAGACACAAGCGATACATTTGCCTTTCATGTTTTCACCAAACACTCTCACTCTGACAGTCAGAATTTTACTTTGGGTATAATGGCAGACGTTAACAGTATTTTCATGAAGAATGAAGGGCTGTCCCTCCTTGAGGGAGAGAGCAAACTCATCACAAAGGACGATCTGTTTGCAGAGACTTTAAGCACCAAAGAAATGTATTACACTATTCAAAAAGCTCCAAAACATGGAAGACTGACTCGTATCAACACTTCGAACTCTACCTCAGACAACAGCAACATCGCCACCTTCAGTAATGAGGACATCCTTGGAGAACGTCTCATCTACATTCATGATGACAGTGAAACTACCTACGATTCCTTCACTTTCGTGGCCTCTACCAGCCAGACCCAAGACCCTTCATCGCCTGAGGAGGACGATGACTATGTCAGCCCCAAGGAAGGCTCGTTTAACATCTCTATCCAGCTGGTGAATGATGAGAAGCCAGTGCGTGTCGTGGACAAAGTCTTCCACGTGGTGCGTGACGGCCAGAGGCTCCTGACGCTGGAGGACCTGCGTTTCCACGACGCCGACTCAGACTTTGCTGATGAGCAGCTGGTGTACACACGGCGGGGCATCCCCATGGGGGAGCTGGTGATGGCCAACGACACGTCCCGCCGACTGCACCAGTTCAGACAGGAGGACCTGGAGAGAAAGCTTGTGCTGTTCACGCACCGTGGCGTCAGCTCGGGCCGCTTCGTGCTGTTTGTTTCTGACGGGAAGCACTTTGTGTCCACGCTGCTGGACATCAACGCCCAAGACCCCTACCTGAGGGTCGGCAACAACACAGGCCTGTTGGTGCAGAAGGGGCAGCAGAAGGCCATTAACACCACCACCTTCAGCGTGCTCACCAACCTCGACATCCGCAGCGATGACCAGATCACGTTCATCATTACTGAGGCGCCAAAACACGGTGGACTGTTCTGGAACAGGACCAGAGTTACCGTCTTCACACAGTCTGAACTGAAGCAGGGGCTTGTGGCCTATCGCCATGACAACAGTAAAAACATGGCAGACTCCTTTGCCATCAAGGTGAAAGCCAAGGACCTGGTCGTGGACGCCACAGTCA
>JASCQY010000293.1:12820300-12822800 GCA_030264315.1 Sardinella tawilis | reverse complement strand
AGAGAAATGTTTACATTCAGTGACCTCTGTGATCATCAATCTGTTAGCATGAGCTACATGTAAAATGTTGCCACTGCTTAGTGTCTTGCAATGGTGCAATGGTGCAAGAGAATTTTTCTGTGCCTAAATAGGAATTCTAAAGTAGATTACAGGAACATGAACTCAAAACTATGAGGGAAATGTGCAGTGCTCAATATGTCCACTAGGTGGCTGACAAAGCCCACTTGGTGTGCGGAGGAAGTCTGAGCTACTTTTGTGGGTCCTGTATAAAATAGCTTTGATGGCAGGACAGAAGCAGTTATTGAACTGTTGACCGTTTTAAATGGATTAATATGTAAATTGTTTCGTGCTTAAAACTTTGAAGTCACAATATGAAATCTGTTATTGTATTTACACACCTCATGAGATTTCTTTGACTGATTTCGTTTGTGTTATCTTAAATGACATCATGTCTATTTCTATCTTGGAAAGGCTATTTATATCTCTCATAAATATAATAGTTTATCGGAGAAGAGTCTTTCCCGCCACACTGAGCTGTTGAACTATGACGTCTGAAATCTCTGGGGACGCAAACACACATAAATGACCCGAGTGAGACAGGATACTGTGGCTTTCTCAGAAAGAACACTCTCCCTAATGGCTGCTGTGTTCAGCGAATTAGGGTTATTTCTGAGCATGTGGAAATGGCCTTGTGCTGACATGACTGATTGAAAAATGAGTTCAAATTGTAACATTTTGATTTCCAAGCGGACTGGGTTTGTTTGTGTTTTAGAAGTTTTATTTAGAACTTGAAATCTTAGCAAATGCATGTGCTTTTGCATCTTGATAGTGTGTGTGTGTGCCTGTAGAATAAGGTCCTATAATAGGTGACTGTGCTCAGTCATCAGCAACAGAAGCGGCTTCCCCTGGGCAGTGAGAATAGACTCACTCACATCAGAACACCCATCTTAGACCGCAGATGATAGCCCACATTAGCCCAGTGTGTGTGTGTGTGTTTGTGCAAGTGAGGGTGTGTGTGTGTATTTGTCTGTTTGTGTGTGTGTGTGTGTGGCCAATGCCTCCCTTGCCTCGGCTAGGCTCCTTATGCTGCATCCTCAGCCCTCGCCTCGGCTAGGCCCCTTATGCTGCATCCTCACCACTCGCCTCGGCTAGGCTCCCTCTGGCCAATGCCTCCTTTGCCTCTGAGGAGCAAACTGGGTTCCTCTCTGTCGTTGAGCCGTAGCTCCAGTGAGCCAGACTGTGAGACCAAGGCCCACTGCTCAAGAGCTTATTGCCCTTGTGGCTGTTAGCATGTGGAATACCCTGTAGGTTGTGTAACAGGACATGACTTGTTTTTCAGCCAAATGTCACAAGTTACATTTTGGTTGGAGACCAAATTCATTTCAGATTTCGCAAATCTTCACCTTTTGTTCCTCTAGAGAAGAATGTAAGATTTTTGTATCCAGTGCCCAGCAGAGTGCTGAAACTGCATGAAAGGTGCATGAAAAGTGCATGAAAGAGCTACAGCCAGATGTAAGACTTTAGTTTTCTGCTCCTCAAGTGGCCTACTTATGTGTGTGTGTGTCCTGCCTGTTTTGTTTGATGTCCCGTGGGCAGGTGTGGGTGGGTTCCGTAACGGAGATCACCACCAGCGACCTGAACGCGGAGGATGAGGACTCCCCAGCAGATGATCTCGTCTTCATGATCACGCAGCCCAGCAATGGGCACCTGGCCCTCAAGAGCGCCCCCACCAGGCCACTGATGAACTTCACACAGGCCCACATCCAACAGGGCCAGCTGTTGTTTGTCCACAGCGGTGAGCACCCACCTTGGACCAAGAGAATCACATCTGGAGAGAGAGAGAGACAGATGAAGGACAGAAGAGAGAGAGAGAAAAAAGGAGAATTGTGCACAGAACCCACAGCACAGCACAGGACAGACCCCACCACACCAAAGTCTCTAAGACAACACGCCTTACAACAGCTTGCAAATGCTTGCAACAGTCACAGCATGACACCCACGCAATATGCCCTGCACCCAACCATACCACTCCTTACAAACACTCAGCGCACCATACAGTCATGCAACACATTTGATGGCTGTTTCTTGACTTGTTGTCTCTGCCAACATTTGGGACCTATTATCTGTGTATGTATTTTGTATGGTGCCTATGGAGTGGATTTGGGTTTGTGTGTGTAGAGTTAGTATGTATTCTCTGCTTCCTGGTGCTTCATAGTGAGTATTATTGGATGCAGGACTATAACATCCCACCCTATCCCACAACACATGTACTGTACTGGAGACATAGTATTTGCACCTCTCCTCCCACCCACAGCTGTAGATAGATATAGTTGCTATAGCTCTACTCCTACCCACAGCTGTAGATAGATATAGTTGCTATAGCTCTACTCCTACCCACAGCTGTAGATAGATATAGTTGCTACAGCTCTACTCCTACCCACAGCTGTAGATAGATATAGTTGCTATAGCTCTACTCCTACCCACAGCTGTAGATAGATAT
>JASCQY010000293.1:12719225-12729538 GCA_030264315.1 Sardinella tawilis | reverse complement strand
CACAGTTACACACAAGGTACAAGGAAACAGCATACACACACGCAGACAGGTCAACTCACATGCATGTGTTCTCTCTCACACACACACACACACACACACACAGTTACACACAAGGTACAAGGAAACAGCACACACACACGCAGACAGGTCAACTCACATGCATGTGTTCTCTCTCACACACACACACACACACAGTTACACACAAGGTACAAGGAAACAGCACACACACGCAGACAGGTCAACTCACATGCATGTGTTCTCTCTCACACACACACACACACACACAGTTACACACAAGGTACAAGGAAACAGCATACACACACGCAGACAGGTCAACTCACATGCATGTGTTCTCTCTCTCACACACACACACAGTTACACACAAGGTACAAGGAAACACACAGAAATTTGTAAACACAGACAAACCTCACTGATTCAAACAAGCATGCATGCACACAAACACCAACACCCACACACACACACACACACAACACACCACAATCACAGACAAACGTCAGTCACTTTTTCTTTCCATGACCTAATCTCAGTTTGATCAGACTTTGAGTCAATGGCATGGTAACTTTAGCACCTCCTTCCTCTGCCGGCCGACCACACCGCACACACGGCCGAGTCCAATCCCACACACACGCACACACACACACACACACACCAACCCCTGCGGTGTATCACATAACTGCTGGGCTGCGGGGGGCTTGTTGTGGCTGGCTGGCTGTCTGGCTAGTGGCAGCACTTGACTGCTACCAGGCAGGAGAGGAAGAGAGGACGGAGGGAGGGAGGGAGGGAAGAGAGGAGTGGAGAGAAAGAAAGAAGGGAGGGAAGGAAAAAAAGAGAAGTGGTGTGTCTGGCACAGGGCTGTCTGCAGCAGCGTGCCCGTGGTGCCAAAACAACATTAGCATGTCATTTACATCTCTAGGTGGACCTGGCAGAGTTTCCCCACGCCTTGTCTAGACAGAGGGCTATATTTGGACACCATCCTTTTTCTCTCTCTCTCGCTCCTTTTCTCTTTTTCTTTCCTTTTCCCCCCTTTCTTTCTTTTTTGATGGGGCTGCTGCCAGGCGAGTTCAAAGGAGATTTATACACCAGCAAGCCGCCAAACAGTTGTTGAGGCGGAAAGGCACGCAGGCAAGGCCAGGGCAGGGCGGTGTCGACCACGGCGGCCATTTCTGGGACTCCACGCAACCTTGACAACAGAGGAGTTTTTGGGGAGGGTTTTTTTGGAAAGAAGGGAGGGTGGTAGGGGTGTTTGATGCAAAGCAAGCGACAGATCACCCCCCCCACACACACACACACACACTGGTGTTTACCCAGGCCCAGGTTACTGCGACACCTTCGTCACCTCCGGCGCCCCCCAAGCGCTTATCTGAAATGCTAACACACAGCTCTGCGGGGGAGCACCTTCTTGTTTACAAGAACAACAGCAGAGGAGATGAGAAACAAACAAACAAACAAACAAAACAAACAGAGTGTGTTTGTCCTCAGCAGAAAGGCTTTTGGGGGGAGAAACAGAAGAGGGCGGGTGTGTGGGATTTGCTTGTTTCGACACCCACATTATCAGCTCAGTGGTTGTCTGTCCATTTGTCTGTCTGTCTGTCTCACTGTTCCTCTGTCTGGCTGCCTGTCTGTCTGATGGTGTGGCCGACTGTCTGTCTGACTGTCTTTCTGCCTGTCTGTCTGACGGTGTGACCTCACCCTGTCCTGGCAGCCCGCTGTGGAAGAGCAGCAGATGTTTCTTTCTGAATACAGGGTTCCTCCTATCCAGCGTAATCAGTGTGTGTGTATGTGTGTAAATGTGTTTTTGGTTGTGTGTGTTTGCATAGGTGGTGGGGTGGGGTGTAAAAACACAAGAGCTTGAAAACAAAAACAGATTTCACCTCACCTAACATAAGGTCACTTGCAAGAGGCGAATTTGGGCCGTATTAAAAATGTTAATACAATTTATCTGCCTTAACAATGGGATTCTCTTCTCTGATTGGCTGATGGGGTGGCCATTAATTCTGTGTAACATGTCACCCCAGAAAAAAAATGTAATCACTGTTCCATACCAGTGCGTTTATGAATGGTATCCATAACAACGATAGTAACTATATCAGGCTGTTAACTCCCCCCTTAACGGTGGCTACAATGGGTTATTTTCTGCATTTCATGCACGTTATTCATAAATATAAAGAAAGTTGTGGATAAAAAATGCTGTGCGGCAGATAAAAGGGATAACAGCCTCCGAGGAGACCTGTCAGATGGAAATAATGCTGTACACATCACCGGAGTTCTAGCCTCCACCTAGCCATTATTTCCGTCCAACAGGTCACCTCGTCGACTCTGATCCCTTACGTGAAAACATGACCACGTATGTATCTGGTGTAATAGTGAATATCTTCTGATCTAGATCCTACAGTAGGCCTGTAGTATATTATGAAAGGCACATTATGCAACCTTTTTGGGTTCATTTCTCAGCTTCGTAGTCACGGAGATGAACATGTGACTGAATGAAGGCTATCACACTATCACCGGCTTCACTCTTTCCTGGTGCATTAGCATTAGCGCGCTAGCAGTGGAAAGGACTCGGCTCACGCTAAACAAAACATAACCAGAATGAAGGTGAAATCGTGTTTATTACCTTATTAGTCAACGAAACTCCAGGAAAAGTACCAAAGCTGGATCATATACTCATATGCTGTTCCTTAAAACCTTTAAATTAGCATGTGAAAGCATTCTTTGATCTTTAGAAGACATTTTTTTATTGCCAAATGTCTCTTCTGGAGACTCTCAGCTGCTTCTCTGGCTGTCTCTGTGGTTGACAAGCCTGAGAGACCATTATTGATCACATAGATTTCATCATATCCAACATGTGGGAACTTTCTTTATTTGACCTAAATTTGCAATTTACTGTAACTAAGGACAATTTAGTCTTTTTGATGTGGCGTTATGCCAGCACATTGATAATAAGGAGCTCTGGTCAGTCCGACTTCTAGCTGAGCCTCCTGACTGACAGCCTTTTCAGAACTACTGGACCTGCCATGCATGTGAGGCCAGAGTTGGGCCAGAGTTGGGCCAGAGTTACAGTAGGCCACCACCACAGTCTGTGAATGCTGCGAAATATTCATTTGGATTACAATATGCTTTTAATGACTGCTTTAGGCGTATCGGCTATGTGCTATCTGCTTTTAATGACTTCTTTAGGCGTATCGGCTATGTGCTATCTGCTTTTAATGACTGATTTAGGCATTTAGGCAAGTGAATTTTATAAATCTGAATTAAATTTTAAATTCAGAACCCACTTGCAGTTGGGTTAATGTTATCAGATTTATCCATACAGAATTCAAACATTTTACGGATATTAACTGAGAAGCACTATAAAAAAAAAAAAAAAACAACAACAATTATTTGAATATTTTTTAAAATGAAGATATAGCGCTTTGGAGAAGAGTTCTCCTCTGGTTGGCATCTCAACCCCTCCCAAGCAAACCCACAACCCCACACACTCGCTGTGTGACTCACAGTCACATTCATGCTTTCTCTAACACATGCACGCACCAGAGCTAAACAAACATTTTAAAGGTGTTCAGTTGCGCCCTTGCATTCAAAAAGCGCACCTGACGGTATGTTGAAGAGAAGTGTTGATTTGACAACCTTTCACCAAACAAAGAGGCGCCTTAGGTGGCTTGTCTGAGTAGCCGCGGCTCGAGTCGGGACGGGTTGAGGGCACTGGACTTAATGCATGTTGTTCTTAAACACTCATCAGTGGTGTCTCCACTCTGCCCTGCTGCTGAACACCATGCCATGGGCACTGAGCCATGCTGGCCCAGGATCCTGTTTCACATCTGGGCATGAAAATGTGTCAATAATGGCAGCGGGGGACTGGGAGAATCACAAAGGTTTTTAAAAGCTTGTATCCATCTCGGCTTCCCCTGGAATTTTTCAATCCCATGTAATGTGTGTGTATATGTGCCATCATTTCTCCTTAATCTGTTGACATTTGGTAACCGACCCCTCAACTTTCCTTAAACCCCTGGCTTAGACCTGCTTAGTCCCGTACAGTTTCCTTGGGGGGAAGAAAAGAAAAGCTGATGGATGAGAATGATATGGCTTTCTGACTTGTCCAGAGGTGATGGGTCCTGACTTCACCGTGCCGCACTGGATGAGAATGATAGTCAAGCTCCATTAGCATCCCAGCTCTCCACATTCAGTACATATGAAGACAAATGAGTCAGAGCCAGTCATTAATCACGCTGTGGCACAGCCCAAGCCATTACATCATGTTAGGAGAATCCTTACTGGTCTCCCTCTTCACATTGTCAACACTATCATGTGTTGTGTTTAAGTGCACTTGGAGTGGAAATGCTTTGAAGCCGTTTCAAATTTATTTGACAGAATCACTTTTTTTCACCCTCTATGTTGTGTAATTTATGATGGCCTCCTTGAGATACTTTATGACTTTATTTACTTTATTTGGAAGTGTTTCGTCTGAAGGCTTGAGGCTGCCTGTCTCGATTTTGCCTCCTTAATAACTTTATACATCTGGAGGAGACATTTTTATTTCTCAATCGCCATCCAGATAATCTGAACATTATGACCTTGGTGTGTAAAGCGGTTAAGATCCACTTAACACCTTTCAGACGAGCAGCAGAGTGTGTGAGTGCTGTCTGACTGAGTGGAGATGCTGGAAACATCTGAGCGGCTGCTCTCTGAGGCAGCCATGCCCTCCACTCTACGTATATCTGCCATATGGAGAAGTGAGTCTCCCCTCCCCTCCCCTCCCCTCCCCTCCCCTCCCTGCTGTCTGGCCCAGGGCGCTGTGTCAGCCAGTGAGGGGCGGTGGTGGAGGTGGTAGGGGTGAGGGCAAAGGTGTGGGTGGGGGGCAGGGGTGGAGGGTGAACACACACAGAGACCCTGGTGCGTAAACATGCTCCATCTTCCGCCAGGTTGTTCGTGCAGGAGGTCTGTCACTCAGGCGTGTTTGCGCTACCACTCCTGCCTTCCTCCTCCTTCTTCTCCTCCTCATCCCCCTCTTCTCCTCTTTTCCTTCTTTCTTCTTCTCTTTTCTTTTCTCTCCCTCAAACCTCCTCCTCCTCCTCCTCCCTCTCCCAGTTTCTCTCTCCTCTTTTCCCTTTTTTTCTCTCTTCGTTCTCCTTGCCCTCCTCCTCCTCCTGTCCCGTGTCAGCGTGGTGATTGAGAGGCGAGGGGTGCTGGGATGCTGTGCTCCCAGGTGGCCAACACATCAGAAGCACATGGATCTGACTCCTGGCCTGAAGACAAACATCACTCATCCACCTTTGTTGTCCGAGGGGACTGGAAAAAAAGAAGGGGTCTCGTGTCTCTGGAGACTCTGTCCCACGGGCCCACCAAACACACTTCTCCATCCCTGACACCAACCCCCAAACACACACACACACAGTCCTCCTCTCCAACCCCCACTCCCCTCCACACACACACCCGTGTGGCAGAGGAAAGATGTCAATCAAGATGTCTGCACGGGGGAGGTCTCGCTCACCCACATCAGCCGTGGGGAAAATGAGAAAAGCACCTCAGGACCTCCTTACAGCTTACAGCCCCATGCAGGCCTCCCAGCTCTCCGCCCTCTTACATAAGGAACCTTTGGGTTCTGCTTCATAACCCACACGGGCCATAAGGAACCTTTGGGTTCTGCTTCATAACGCACACGGGCCTATCGCAGGCTGCTTTCATCTGGTCTGATCAGCAGTCTGGTCTGACTTCAGTGCTTTTTGGTTGAATAACTCCAGACTCAGAGCTGCGTCTTGTCTCTGTGCTCCGTCAGGTAAAGCTGCTCTGGGAGGACTTTTGTGCATGTAGGGCTAAAAAAGCTCTCCGTGTGCCTCTTTGACTATTTGTGCAATGAAACTGACGTTCACTTCCCAGCATAGTCCTGTGGTAATTGTTCGGTAAAGTCAACACAGACATCATAATTGTGTGTAACGCTACACCATGTAGAATTCCCCAGGGAGGGGAGCTCTCATTAAAGATAGATTCTCTCTGTTGGGCTGTGACTGGCTAGACTAAGCATCTTGGCTGACAAACCATAAGGATGGGACAAGAGAACAGTTAATTAGTCAATCCTTATTAGCTTGTAAATATTTAATTGGTCTTTCACAAACGTGTCTTTAAAAACCAAATTGTGTGTGTTTGATGTCCTGTGCGGCGCTGGTCCAGCTCCGTAGGTGGATTCATTGGATTCATGGAATCCAAACAGTTTACGCTGCCTCACTGACGACACTGTGTGGGCAGCTTGCAGCGCTCAAACACAACATGGAGCGAGGGAAGGGGGGAGAGGAAGAAAGAGAACAAAAAAAACAACAGTCCTGTAAACAGAGTAGTTCTACCAACAGAAGACACCTGCCTCCCAAACGCAAGTTTCCTTCTCTCCCAATCCTGCCGTGGAGTTGCCATGGAGGAAACTGGAACCATATTTGGTCTGCAAGGTTGAATTAGAAACAGTTATTTGGAAAGCTCTTTAGCCAAGACCACTGTAGTATTTTTCCTTATCAAACTTCAGCCAAACATGAAATAAATGCATCAGCAATCATTTGTTTCACAACAATTAACCATTTGTGCTGTAAGTTAGCATTCATGCAGCATATTATGGCCTAGTTGGATTCTGTTTCATTCGCTAATTGCCCAAAGCAGTACAGGCTACTAGTTCACAAGACAACATTACAATTTCGGGGGTCCGGCAGGAGAAATAGTGTAGTGTTGTGTTGTGTATTGTGTGTTTTGTATGTGATGTCTGGATATTGTCTCTGTGTGTGTATGTGTGAGAGAGAAAGAGACTGTGTGTGTGTGTGTGCATGTGCAAATAGGATAGGAACAGTAGTCCTGCTGTGGCTTGAGTGGGAGAGCTCTGGTTTCTCTCACACTTGTTTTTCTTGCTGTCAGGATGACTGCACTGATCAGCAGTATCACAACAAGTAACACAGGTACGTCCACAAACACAGCCTTCTCCATGGCAAGCTAACGCATAGGAAGTGTGTGTGTGTGTGTGTGTGTGTGTGGATGAGGGTAGGTGAAAGAGGGGGGTTAAAGTTGGATTACAGGACAAGAGCTGTTTCCAAAGGGCGGCTCAGCAGTGCTGGAGAAGGGGGTTACACTTACAGCCTTGCTGGCTGGACAGACAGACGATGTGGCACAAGTGTGGTTTCCCAGCGAGCGCGGCGCATGACACAAGTGGGGTTAGACAATGGGAATAGGCTTATGCTGAGTGACAGAAAGAGGGTTTAAGGTGGTGCGGATTAGGGCTAAAAGTCACTAAGGTCACAGAGGGACCCAATTCAGCCAGGCTCAGTCTGGGTCCCGGGGATGAAGGTCTGCTGGGAGATGAACACTTCACATGGGGGGAGACACCTTTGATGGGCCACAGTTAGCTGCCTGCCCTATCCTCTGGACTGGAGTCATTTAGCCTACCAACAAAAAATTATTCGTTTTTTAAGATCATTTTTAAACGAACACAAAATATTAGTTTACCACACTCTCACTATGACACACTGCTATATGTATTATTCATATCTTTTATTATGCTACATTTACAAGTGTTTGCTCACTTCCAGGTTTCTAATGACTGGCAAAGCAGGAATTTGATAATGATGGAATAATGTTCCATGGATGACATTGTATTGTAACACTTTTGAACATATGTCAGTGAAATAGCATGAAACCTCTTACTGAGTCCCCAGACCTGAGTCACTCTTTTGCAATGTGTAATCCTCCAGAGCAAAAAACATGTGGATATAGTTTTCTCAGAAAGAATAATCATTTAAACTGGGGAACAGTAGTCATAGTGGGTTGCATTCTTATTTGTTCTGTGGGTTATTTGACATTGTGTGATAGAGAGGAAGCACAAAGCCTTCAGGTAAAAACTAAACTAAACTAAACGAAAGCAATGTATTATATGCTCCAAAGACATTATGGAGACACACAAAATGAATCTAGAAATTCAAACAAAAATGGTAAACAAATAAGTAAAAGTTTAGGGTCTCAGAATGAATGAGCAGGAATGTATAATTGCAGTTTCCTGCCTATTCTCATTGGCTGATGTGTCAGAGTTTACACCTATCAGCCAGAACCTGTCGGCAGTCAGACAGTCGCTCAGGAGAAATTAGCGTCAGCAGAGCAGCGATCTGTCTGGGAATCCATGTGCTCCATAAATGAACTCAAGTGGCAAACCCGCTCCCATTCGTCTCGCTGCTGCTCAGTGTGGCTCAGTGGAGCAGGGCCTGTCTGTGGAGGGTTTCAGGGGGGACCAGACAGTTGTGTGTTTGGTGATGTTGTCAAACCTTGCCGCTAAGAAATTGGCCTCCCTTTGTTTCTGTGACACCAGGCTATTATATGTCCAAATTAATAGTTCAACAGCTCCCCTTGTGCAGTCAGCAGGGGCAGCCACTGCTAATGCTGTCACTACAATTGAAGGGAGAATCAGTTTGGAATGAGCCGAAGCACCAAACCAGGGTGCTGTGATCTCATGGGAATTGAAGAATTAATAGTGATTGCTGGCAAATAACTTTTACGTGTTTTAGAGGCAAGCCCAAAAAAAAAGCATGTGTGTGTGTGTGTGTGTGTGTGGACGTGAGAAAGAGGGCAACGGAGAGCAAGGGGGGCAAGTGATGTTGTGTCTTCTATGGGGCAGTGTGCTGCTCCTGTAGAATGCCTTTCATCTGCCTCTCAGGCTGATGTCTATACAGAGGTGG
The DNA here is from genome assembly GCA_030264315.1 of Sardinella tawilis. Taxonomy (NCBI): domain Eukaryota; kingdom Metazoa; phylum Chordata; class Actinopteri; order Clupeiformes; family Clupeidae; genus Sardinella; species Sardinella tawilis. The sequence goes on along the minus strand of JASCQY010000293.1, from coordinate 12,720,824 downwards.
ACAGGCAAGAGTTCTCCAGGCACGTCAGCCTGCTTCACACAGCCCAGATTAAGTAGCAAAAGTGACATCCAAGACCAATCGGGCCACCCAGGAGAGCTGCAGCTAGCGGAAAGGCTGTCAGAGTCGCCCTTCACACCATTAATCTTCAGCACTCTCCTGGCCTGCCACCCCACATCTCCTTCAAACAGGACAGGAGGGAGAGAGAGCGCGCGCGCGAGAGAGAGAGAGAGAGAGAGAGAGAGAGAGACAGAGGGGAAAAAGAAAAAGAGAGTTTGGAGGGGGGTGTAATTCTGGTTTTCTCTTCTTCCCAAAGCCATAGATTAACCCTTTGGAGGACAATGCATGCAGATGGGCTTGGTGGTGCTGAAGAGGCAGAAGACACAGAGAGCTGAGCTGAGTCCTTGCAGCCATGAAGAACGGCGGTTTGCATGTCCTGCTGCTTTTGGAAATCTCATCTTTTACAGAGAGGGAACACTTTGGCAACCCCCAACTGCCTTGTCCAGTTCATTCTAATTTATTTGGAAACTTTTTTTTTGGTCATTTTGGAATATATTGGTCTGGCCTCCACACACTTTTTATTCCACGACTTAAAAGACAATGAACCCTAACTGTTGTCTTTGTCTGTGATGTTGTGTGAAGCAAAGTTATTGATCAAACGATGGGAGTTTGGTCCACTGATACATGTCTACTCATCTAAGAACAAAAAGAACATAATCACTCTGGAAACTCGAGCTTCATCCTGGAAATTAATTTTCATGCTGTTTTAAAGCTAAATTGCATCTGAATCTTAACCCATCTTGAAAGCATTTTACACTGAACATGTTGTGGGGTAAAGTGTGTTTACCCTGAGAACAGAGCGAGTGAGTGAGTGTGAGTCACACACAAGGGAACTGCTCTCATTAAATCAAACTTGAGACATGGGGGTGACTAGAGCACTGAAGAGCTCTGCAGACCTCAGCCCTTCAATGCTCTGCTCGGAGCGATCAATAGACACTTTGATCTCATCTTCAGAATAGATCCTCATTTCAGAAGAGAAAGAAAAAGGGGTAGTAGTAGTGGTGGGGTGTGTGTGTGTGTGTGTGGGGGGGGGGGGGCATCTGCCCCTTTCAATGTGGCATAGCGTAACGATACCGTAGTAACAGCCAATAAAAAGCTGCCAAAAACAATAGTTTTGGACAATTTTATGTAGGCTGATAATGGCAATATAGTCAGTTAGTTGTAATGTAATAACTCTAAAATCAATTAACCAATGGCATAACAACTCTCTGCTGATAAAGTCATACATTCTTACAGAGTCAAATGATGACAGACATTGTCATTTCTCACTGTCATTAAGTTATGTGTTGCAAAACCTGATATTTTATTTATGTCTTAAAATCACTGTGGCTTTATAGGAGGTTACTGTCAATTCTGAAACTGGTAGTTGCGACCCTCGATTGTGATTGGTTGAATCGTGTTCCATGTCATTGTAAAATCCAGGATTAACCACGGCTCCGACCGCATTTCGTTCCATATTGCTGCTACATAGCAAAGTGAACGGTGGTTGCGATTGTGCGTTGCTTGGCAACAGTTCAGCTAGACGAACTATATTTCTTGGTG
>JASCQY010000293.1:12650594-12660594 GCA_030264315.1 Sardinella tawilis | reverse complement strand
CACACACACACACACACACACACACACACACACTCACACACACACACACACACACACACACACACACACACACACTCCCCTCAGCCTAGAAACTCACTGATCTGTGAAGGGCGACCAGTACAATGATGAGAGTACTGTACAGTAATGCTCACCCTCAGTGGCCACCACAACCACCATTCCCAACCTTTTAGCCTGCTCTTCACATGCTTACATTGCAGTTTTTGGGCCAGTTGTATTGAAGTAAAAGACAAGCACAGGGGGTGCAGGCACCATTTATAATGTACTGCTGTGCTGCCCATGCAGAGGAACCATTGACTGATGTGGAGGGACAGTGAAGAGTCTGCATTCATGGGCCGGTGGGCGGGGCGGGGGAGAGCAGTCTCTAATCCCGCAAGGGCTTCCTGCGAGCGAAGGGGCCTGTTCCTCGGCTTATTACCGCTCGGGCTCTGGAGTGTCTTCAAGCCTCCGGCCGTAATGAAGACCTCTTGAATGCCCTGAGAATCCTGCCACTCAGGCCCGATTGGCTCTTGGCTGGGATACCTGAAGTACAGCCAAATGACACGTTGTTTTGTTGGACGATTGAATAAGTCCAGGATCCCTCCCAGACTGAGTGTGTCATGTGATAGGCTGGGCTTGTTCTCCTTTCATATCCAGGCGATCTGTTTCCTAAGGATAGATTTTCCAGTGTAAGGATCATTGATATCAGGCTTATTACTCACAGTCAAAAATGAAGGGAGAAACATCAAAACCAGACCTGGAGAGAAGCAACGGACGAGGATCAATTTGATATGATTACTAAGACCGGGGCTCAAGGAGTCGGCTGCCTCAGTCACAAATTAGACTGGAGGTAAATTATACTTGAGGTGGATTATGTGAACACTGGCAGAATTGTTGCCTGTCATTGTGGTCTCAAGGTCTGGAGGTTTGATGTGTGTGTGTTGGGGCCTGAGGCACACAGGCGAGTGATGATCTGCTCGTGGAAATGAAGGAGATATTAAAGATTTATGGGACACTGGACACAAAGGATAGAAAATGAAAGAGGTTGACATATTCATTGGCATGTAAACCCATATGCACCCAATATTTCGCTACTGCAAACACACTCATACAGGTTGATCAGTTATTCCTAATGCACCATCACAAATACACAGTACAGCACGTCTACTAACTACAGTCAGATTCATCACTAATATACATGTACTATGTACTAATATACATGTACTATCTACTACATGTGCTATGTACTAATATACATGTACTATGTACTAATATGCATGTACTAGGTACTACATGTACTATGTACTATTATGCATGTACTACATGTACTATGTACTAATATGCATGTACTAGGTACTACATGTACTATGTACTAATATGCATGTACTAGGTACTACATGTACTATGTACTATGTCTGTTTGGGATCTTCAGGACTGGGCTGTGGACTGTGGCAAGTGGTTGAATGGGAGCAGCACTGGTGGATGGGTGATGCTAGCGGAGACAGTGGCAGGGCTGGGCGGTGCAGTGCTAGCCTGTATGCGCAGCAGAGGCTAATGGCAAACTAGACGGCTCTTTGTGCCACTGAGGCTCAGTAATTCTTTGAACAGCACATCAACTATGGCATGCACTTTAGAACTAGATTAGATTAGAGATACTGAGAGAGACTAAAAGTCTTAATGGGACTCACCTGGTAAAATAAAGGTCAAATAAAATAAAGTCATCCCGAAGGAAATTAATGAACTATATGCACAGTTTAGGCAAGATATCCTAATGCCGCATTTGAGTGGGGAAACTAAAAATCATGTCGTTGTGGAGATGTTTCATAGTATGGCCAATAGATTATGAAAAATACATATCCATGTTCTATAAACGTGTTGGACTTAATTAATATGGTCAAGAAAGTCCAGGATTTTACATTGAAGTCTATTAGAGAAACGTTTTCTCTGCAACCAGTAATTGGAATACAAGCTATTATGACGTCCACTCAGAAATGGTCTATATGCACTGTGGAACTCAGTCACTGTAAAGACACAGTTTGGTTTGTTCAGGCAGTGTAGTATGACTACAACAATAACGACGATGACAACCCAACAACACAAGCTATCAGTTTCTGCTTTATCTGTCATATTGCACAGCTCATTTGAGCACATATTGAGCACATATTGAGCACATATTGAGCGTTATCTGTCATATTGCAGGGCACATTTGAGCACATATTGAGCACATATTGAGCGTTATCTGTCATATTGCAGGGCACATTTGAGCACATACTGTTTTGAGCTTTCTGGCCTAGACCTCAGAACCAGGCCCATGAAGTGTCTTTGTAGCGGTTGAGTCATTCTCACCGCTGAGATGACAGCTCCCGTGTTGTTTTAACTTTTCAATCTATTCCCTCAGACAGTATGCAAAGCCCACTAAGAGCACGGCTCTAAGACCAAACAGGGGGTCATGTCACTCTCAGGAGGCTGTTGGATATTGAAAGCAGTATTCTATTGCATATAGGTCTCTATGAACAGCACCGGAGAGTAAACAGTATTTGACATACAGTATGAGTCATCATCATTACCAGTATGGAGAGGGGCACAAACCTTTTATAACTTATACTTACAACTTATAAACTTTTATAAGTCTATGGACATAGTGCACACTGTTACACTGTCTGTCAGCTGACATTTGGAAACACTTTCTTTAAAGATATCTACATAGGTGACATTAACCTGTTATAAACATGACATGAGATGTATCTTAAACACTAATGACACCTGTCATGTTTATGACTGTTGTCATCAAGGCTCATTCGTTTTTTAATCTCTACACCCCAAAGTCTGCCTTTCAGCAAACAAAAAACAGTTATTGACACAGTCTGTAAGCATGAATGAAGTCTCACAAAAATTCATGGTCTGTGTCAGGTCATGTTTAGAACAGGCTCATGTCACCCTTATGTAGACCTCTTCAAATAAAGCCAGATTAAGTTTCTTGAGGTATTATGAATACTTTATAAATGGGGCCAATATCTTCATACCCATTATGCAAAAATGAAAGAAAATTATTCTGTGAACACACCCTGTATAGTAAGGTGAGTAAGGTACAACTAGTCATTTATTATGGTCTAGCCTGGAAGGAATTAACAGCTTCCTCCAACCCTGGGGAGCGATATTAGAGAATTGAAAGGGATTTGCAATGAGACAAGACTGTGCTATGCTATAGCCATACATAATGTGCTCCAGTATGTAGCAATAGATAATACAGGTCTTCTTTTACACAGCAAAGGCTTCGTGCTTAGCTACAGTACGTGAATTGTTCCTCTAATAATACTACACCCTGTCCACACACAGACATACTGTACTGTGCCCTCTGTGGCAGTGTTATTTATTCGTATGATTCACACTTGGGGATCCAGCTTTAAGCGGCTATTATGAACTAAGCTTTTTCACACCCTAATGTGCTTGTGTCCTAATTCTGTGGAGAATATCCTCCTCAGTCCAGCTGCTCCCGCTAGTCTCCCTAGTCTGCACTCTGGGCCGGTGCTCTGGCAAGGGCCCCAATCGCTCACTTTCTTTACATCTCAAATGCATTAGGCTACATCATTCAGTATTTAAGATTTCATTCGCAATGGAGGGAAATAACAATTTTGCAATGGTTGATGTGTTTTTGTTGGGTGTTGTTGTTATTATTAGTTATTAGCTAGTTGTTATTCCCAGGCATCTATTCATTCTTTTTCACCTGTGTTGGGTCCTAAGTGTCACAGGTGTGTGAGTTGGCTTGGAGGTGGTGGGTGGCAAAGCTTGTTTCTCTGCAATGATGTTGACTGTCATTCTTTCCTGCTAATGGATTTAATTACTTTCTTAAGGAGGGAATCTGAGTGGCTTGGTGTGGTTGGCCCTTTGTTTTGCCTTGTGGCTAATTAAAGACATGGAGGGAATACATTTAGCTTCTCAGCAGCCTGTCTTCATGGACCCTCCGCCACAATTAAGGGCTAACTCGATTATTGGGCTTTGCCTCGCCAAATTAATTGCATATGGGTAATATAATGGCAAATATAAATCGTACACATGTTCAATTCATTTTTACAAACTAACCTAATCATACTTTAAAATCTTGAGGGGCATTGGGACTAATATTGAATATTAAAAGAAAGCATTTAGTTGTTTTCTTTGTGTTAGGATGGTGCATTACTATTTTTTGGCATGGTATTTGAGAAAAAAATCCAGACCCAGCACGGTGACCAGGCAAATCTTAATACCCAAATTTAGGTATAAAATGAATTATTGGGTATATATTGTATATTTTAAATAATCATCATAATTAAATAAATTCCACAAAAAAAATGCATAAACGTTTTTCATCTTTCTTACACTAAAACACAGTGAACAGCCACAAGCATCCAACGTCCCTGTTTTCATGTGGCCTGCCACTGCCGTGCACTACAGTAGACCACTGGAGATGGAGGTGGCTGGGCTCGAGTCGATCCTGTGCAGCGGGTGGCCTGTGGCCGTCAGGGATCGGGGTCAGTCCCAAGAGCCCAGCCTACACCAGAGGGCACTCTTCCCCCAACTATGTTCCCAGGCAATGCAGCACAAGGACAAAGTCCTGATTCACGTTTGCCTCATGTGGGAGACGAAATGGAACTGTGAATAAGGGACGAGTTGATTAGAAATCCTTCATGTGTCTGAGCTCTCAGCGATGTCTACACATAATCACATCATTCTGGTGAAGCTGTTCTGCACACTTGTTTTTTTTTCAGTCTTTGCATTGTGCGGATCAAATAGCCAAAAGTGCAAAGAAAGCTTAGAACAAAAGGCAAAATTGGCAACAATTGAATGAGGCACTCGCAGATTGGAGCATCAAAAAGTGCCTGTCTGTAGAAATCAATGAGCAGCACACTCTGGCTAATTTAATTCCGAGCTAGCATGCTTCCCTGCGCCACCTCCTACATTATCTCCTTATCACTGTCAGCCCAGCGCTGGGACTCACACAAAGGCTGCGTTTGTTTCCCCGTTATGGCCGAGCCCAGCCTTCTCTCCTCCGTTTTCACACACCTGACAGGACAGGAGACGTTTTCCAGCCCAGGCGGTGCTGCTGAAACAGGTGCATTTGGAGCAGCGCCTCACCTGGTGCCTACGCACAGGGCACAGCCCAGCTTGCAGGCTTGCAGTGGGGCAGTCACTGGACCCGCCCTCCCCGTGAGGCCCAGGGCCCCCTTATCTGCCTTGGGCCTTTGTCACACTGAGTCCAGTGAGCTTATTGTTTGGGGCAGCCACTTTTGAAACATGGGGCAGAAATCATGCCTTTCCTCACTGTTATCACTGCCCTCTGATAGGGGTAATCGTTGCTACCATGACACAGGGAAAAATATTTTACCCTGGGCACCAATGCCTCACAATTGGTCCTGTGAAGCAGTGTGTTTGTTTCAGCAAATATGTGGGAGGGAGCAAGCAGTTTTTGTCTTGATAAATAAGCCAGTTATCAGACAAACAACATTTCGAGATTAATTGGTGATGGATGGCTTGTTGACTTTTTGTGTGTGTTTGCGAGCTGCGAATACCTCATGTGCTCCCCCGTACCCATACACACCGTGGCACAGGCATTATGCTGGCATGACGGACCCTTTCTCCAATCCTGAACTGACTCTGAACTGATTAAGACTTTAGAAACAGCAAGTATGGAAAACGTACAGTACCATGGCAACACTTGAGCATGCTCTTGTCATCCAGATGAATTTAATTACTTGTGTCAATTTCCCTCCATCAGAAGGAAATAAAAGGATTTATTTCTAGTTAACAGAGAGTGAATACTTAAGATAATTCATCCCTGCCAGGTTATTACAGCAGGCCCCATCAGCCTGCATTGTATGATGGGGAGAAAACCTTGAGGCTGTTTGATTTGGGCTCCAGTGGGATGGTAGTTGCGAGTGGGGAATAAAAACAGTGGATAAGTGTGGCACGTCAAGGGCACACCTCCTTTGGTGATGGGGGGCACTTGACAGTGTGCGCATTTACCTATTTTCAGACATGGCAGCCACTGTAATGGTTTTCACAAGGAGGTGCCCAAAGATTAGGAAATGAGATGCCATTTCAATGGCCTGTTTAACAATAGTATAAAGAGCCCAAAATGATATAGCGCTGTGTTCTCTGGCTGAGGCTGTGACTGGAAAAAGCACTCCAAGTGTTTCTGTTGCGGAGTGAAGTAGGGAACAGTAGGCAGTCACCTTACAGTTGCCTTACAGAGTGCACCAAAGGCATCTGTTGAAACTTTTACTCTGTAATGACAGCAACAAATGGAGTGTGTTTGGAGTTTGAGAAGTTGCAAATCATTCCATGTCATTTCTGAAGATCATAAATAATGCTTTATGTTTGTCAGCATAAAAATATCCTTTTCATTGTCTGATGATAGCGTGAAAGCAGCTCCTTCTGTCATTTTCAACTGGTGGTAGATTTAGGCGCGGTCAATCAGTAAACGCAGTTTATCAGGCCACATTACATGAATGTAGAGTAGATGCCGTGGCTCCAGTGCAGCCCCACCGCTTGGTGCTCCAGGAGAGAGAGATAGACGGAGACGGTTGATAAAAGCTGTATGAAGTGTTATTCAGCATCTTTGACATTGCTAAGGAGCATAGCCTGCTTGTGCTGCTTGCTGATGCTCACGCACAGCAAGTGTTGAGTACACAGAGGGGGCTGTACTTAGTGAGCGATGAATCGACATTAGCTGGAGGCTACAATAGACTGTGCTCAGGTGTGGCCAGGGGATTGGCTGGCATAGGATTGAAATGGATTATGAGCAGACACCAAGATCTCAAAACCAATCAAATGGCTTTTCAAGGTGATGCTCTGAGTCAGTGTTGGTCTATTTAATTTTCTACTTTTATTTATCTAGCAACGTGAGCAGAGTGTTGTAAAGCTAATTCAGGATACAAATGACTCTAAATCACAAAATAGGTTATTTCTAAGTTTTGGTCTGGCAGTGGGTCAACTATCATGAAACTTTATAAAAATGATTACAAAGTGTTCTTAACATATCAGCCATAATGAATAAGATTGCAATATGTGGTCCTTGTTTTATTTATTTGCTTCTAATTCATGGTGGGGCAGTCTGTGACGATGATCGGTGCACACACAAGTCCAGCTTTCATGTGTGTCTGTGAAGACAGATGCCTCGCTCTTGATCTAATCTGACTTTAAATTGGTGTGGCATAATGAGGGAAAAGTGGCATAATTTGATCCTGTGTGGATATACATGAGCCCCGACCCTCTTCAAAGCACAAAATACCTTCGGATGAGGAGAAGGGCCACAAAATAATCCCATTTCACACAATGAAGTCATTTTCGGGTGAAGGCCCAGGGGCTGAAATCAGGACAATTTTCTCTCCCTTTTCCATGTTTCCCCTCTCCCTCCATGTCTCTGTTGTGGAGGAGAAAAGGCAGGTTTCATACGTGTGTCTTGTTGACAATTCAGGGCTTTTAAGAGATAAAATCAGCTCTGCTGCAAGTGGCCCGGTCTGGTCATGCACACTCCACATCAGTCTAATTACATTGGGCAGAGTTGATGCTGGATCCTGGAGGGTTGCCTCTGGGTTTTGATCTGTGCCAAAGGCCTCATAGAAGAATCTTCTCCTAGTTTTCAATGATGAAAAAAAAAAAAAACCCTTCATCAAATGAGACATTACAACGGTAATTTATATTGATGTTACCTATTCATGATTTTGATACACTGATACATTTTTTAATTTCTATGTTAAGATGCATATTACATGGAGAGTGCTGTTATGGTTGGTGAAAGCACGCACACACACATAAACACGCGCGCACATACACACTTTGAGTGTATCAAAATAAAAAAAAAGATTGTCTACTGGTACCAATACACACACACACACACACCCCAACACACACACCCCAACCACACACACACACAGAGTACAAGCCATGGGGAGAGGGAGTGAATGAAAAGCCTAACAAGGGGTACAGAAGTGCAATCCAGTCTTTGATTAATTTCTCATTACAGTTTTTGTGGCGAGAAGCAAAACTATATCAGTTCTCTTAATGGCCATGTCGCTCTCAGTGCCTAGCAACCAGCCCCTCCATTGTGCGGAGCACTGCCTGCGCTAGCCAAGAGACAAAGATGGACTCTTGCCTTGTTTCTGGGGGCAGCATTGCCCATGCCCCCCCCCCCCCCCATGGCCAATAAATCAGCCTCACTGAGGCTCCTGCTGCTGGAGCAGCTCAACTCAAGCATGTCCTGTAGTGTGGCAGTAGGAAGGCATCCTGCTGCACCAAGAGTGGGGCACTGGGCCTGCGCTCCACTGGCCTTGCTGACAAACAGGCCCTATTGATTTGATACCTGCCTCCGTCGCTGGTGGCTTGTTGAGGTAATGTATGTGCATTCATGTCTGATTGAGGGACTGGAGGGACCCACAGTATCACATTGAAAACAGATTCTATAGAAACCAGAGTGGTTCTATAGCTAATTCTGTCAACCCAGATGTTTGAATGCGGAGATGTTTCTGTGTTATGAGCTGTTGAAAAAGACCTTGCTTATACAATAAGCCTTCTTTATCTTTACTTGTTCCTTATGAACAGTAGTTTCTATTCATGCCAAACACACCTACACTAATGTCTTCAGCCTCCTGTTTGTTCACCAGGGTGAATGAAGACCACAATCAATATACTCTAGGCTTTTATCTAAAAACGAGCCACCTTCTGTGCAGGCATAATGGACGTAATATCACTGAAACAAATCTGTGTCTGCCCATTTACATTAGCATGTGCATGCAATAGCCTGCCCATGTACCAGGCACACAAACAGGAACTGCCCTGGACACTTGGAACATCCCAGAGGTCACATGTAGCCGGTTGTCCTTAAAGATCAAATGAACCACTCCAAATGTACACCCAGATGACCTCTGCATCAAAACCATTCAATTACAATGAGCAATTTCAGACATTTTATTTACCTACCTATCTCTAAGGCCGTGTTTCAATAGACCCCATCATTAGCAATATGTCACTGTAATTGAACAGATGTTAATGCAGTGCTTCCCTGGCCAGGATCGGACAGCCGGAGCGCTTCAAATTAGACTCCTCAGTGGCCACTAATTTGGCACACATTAATCAATACCAATATCAATAGGATGTTGTAGCCTTTTATTTGCGCCAAGGATTTATTTGAGAGAGGGACTAAGAGGCCTGGTGGTATATTTGACTTTTGAGTCAAGGGTCATTGGATGGGTCACAGAAACGCAATGTAATAAATCTTACTCGTAATGCGGCGATAGATTTCCTCACATGATACTGTTGAGATATCTTGAGGTGTCATAGGAAGCTGCTTTGAAAGCTTTTCTAAGAGACCTTGTGAGAGCCAGTGACCCCTTGCACACTGCATAGGCTCATCCATGTTGTATACAAAGTGCAATAGTGTGAATTCTTCAATAAGCTTACTAAAATATGTCACTGCAAGAGCTGTGAAAGTGCTGCCAGTTAACCTTAAGTGAGAAGGTGCCCTGGTGTACAGGAGTCTAGTCGCTCTTGAAAGAGAGGGAGATAACACTGTAAAAGCAGCCTCTCACACCCAAACACCAAATCTGCATTTAGGTCAAAAGTCTCTCCATATTGAATGACAGAGCATGCTCTTAATACCTGCATCAATAAGCATCTCAATCACGGGCAAGAAAATAAATAAATCAGGAGAGGAAAAAGGAGGGAGGAAAGTAGCCTGTAATGTTAGCTGGCAGTAACCGTATGGACGTCTGCAGGAGAGGAGACAAGATGGACAGTGAGAGAGAAGTGCATCACGTCCGAGCGGCGTCAGGCGTCAGCTGAGCCGACTGGCTTTTTCATAAACTATTCCACTCCCCCACCCCTCCCGCTCCCAACCCCACTCCCACTCCATTCAACTCCCCCCCCACCCCTCCCGCTCCCCGCTTCCAACCCCACTCCTACTCCATTCACCCCCCCAACCCCCACCACCCCCTCCCGCTCTCAACCCCACTCCCACTCCATTCACCCC
>JASCQY010000293.1:12590555-12602201 GCA_030264315.1 Sardinella tawilis | reverse complement strand
GTAGTAGTAGTAGCAGCAGTAGTAGTAGTAGCAGTAGTACAGTAATAGTAATAGTAGTAGTAGTAGTAGTAGTAGTAGCAGTGGTAGTAGTAGTAGTAGCAGTAGAGGTGGTAGTAGTAGCAGTATTAGTAGTACAGTAGTAGTAGTAGTAGCAGTAGTAGTAGTAGTAGCAGTAGTACAGTAATAGTAATAGTAGTAGCAGTAGTAGTAGTAGTAGCAGCAGTAGCAGTAGTAGCAGTAGCAGTATTAGTAGTACAGCAGTAGTAGTAGTAGCAGTAGCAGTAGCAGTAGTAGCAGTAGTAGTAGTAGTAGCAGCAGTAGTAGTAGTAGCAGTAGTACAGTAATAGTAATAGTAGTAGTAGTAGTAGTAGTAGTAATAGTAGTAGTAGTAGCAGCAGCAGTAGTAGCGGTAGTAGCAGTAGTGGTAATAGTAGTGCAAATGAGGGCTCGACTTTGGTCTGCATAAAGGGGGATTTTGCCCCCCTCCCCTTGCAAAAATAGAACACGGAATTGAACTGACGTTTCTTCCTCTCGCTCCGCTTTTCCCCTCTCTGGCTATTACCACTACTGCTACACTTACATTTCTATAGCGCTTCCCATTGGGGGGACATCCGTTACTGCTGCTGCATCTGCCAAGTTCTACCTACCCCCTTCTTAAAGGCCGTATTGCGTATTGTTGTGAGTTGTGGTACTTGAGCAAAAAGCGATGCAAATTGACATTTGCAATTCAATTCAAGATGTCTTGACCTTGACACTCATATAATTAAAACCCATCATCATATATAAAATTTACATTTATAATCATTATACACAGTTAGTCAATAGGACACATATATTAGTATGTGTGCTTTGAGGATATCAAACCCATGATCCTCATGTCAGTAATCTCACACTCTACCTGCTCCATGAGCACAATCCGCTCCTCCGCCAGGGAATCCGACCCAGACCCAAATAAGCTGGTTGTGTGTTAGCCTTTATGAGTCTCGCTGTCATAGGGAGTGTCAAGAAAGTGCTTGGAGTTCCCTGGAAGCGCATGATAGCAGGTTGGCTCATTAATTAGACAAGGCAGAGGCACATGAGTGGGTAATTACGGATGGCAGATTGTGACAGACATCTCCCAGATAAATGTGGGGTTGCGATGACTTCATCGGGGCAAACCGCAATTACGACTCCTTCATTTGCATGTGACTGTGATAATCGTGGAAAAATATAACTGATTCATTAATTTTGTCTAAAGCTTGCATGCTTTTTCATCCTACCTAATTTAAAGCCTCTGGTCTTATTGTCTTGCTTTCTTCCACTCAGTAGCAGTTCAAAGTTGGTAGTGTTCCCTTCTTAAGTACTACATAGCCACATCCAATTAACAAGTTCATAACTTTTTACTTTTATTTATTATTATTTTTTTTTTTACAACCGTTTGTTTTTTAGGCATTCTTGGTACAGCAAAGGGCTGCATGGTAGAAAGCTATTATCAGTGCGTTTACAGAGCAGCACCCCAATGGCTATGCTGATCATATTCTCTTAAGTGCCCTCCATACTTATGGCTTTTTTTTAGTCAATTAGGGTCAGATCAAGAAGAATCAATAGAGAAAACTACCACACGGAGACGACAATGCAAGACACAAAATCAATAACAAAAAGTAAAGAAAGAAAAAAGCCTTGAGAGGTGACATCTTTGAGGCCATTTGCATTCCGAGCTCCTCTCCCTCAAGGCGATTCCTCTAAGGACACAGACACATTTGTTGTATTTTTTCACTCCTCTGAGTGCACTGCTCTCAGGCATGTGCGGGGAAACTGAGATAAGCGTTGTCGTGGACCAGATGCAGGCGAAGACAGGGACAGTCAGGCCAGGGCTGATTGAGCATTGAGTTGCTGCTGAACTCTCCCTACTGGAGATGGCTGATCCCCAAAGAAACTCGTTGATGACCACTGGAGAGACGCTCTTTTGGGGAGGAGGTGGCGAAACCTATTCAACAACCGGGCCATGCTGATTTCTGGGAACATGGGTCTTTTTTCTCTCTGGATGTCCCATGAACAGGGGCCAGGCCTGATTGCTGGACGCTGTCCTGATTGAATGGACATGGCTGGACTCCTTGTCTGTGCCAGAGCCTCTTGCTGCTGAAGAATAGAAGATAAATGAGCAAGGAACACCTTCAGCTCACAGGGAATGACCATATTAAGCTTGGTCTGTCACCTGGACAAAGACTTCTGTGGCGATTGAGTGGCCCGGTATTTCTCCAGTGATTGGACAGCGATGTCCTTTGGCCTTCGTCTAGCCTTCGCACTGCATGTATCAAGTCCCATAGTTAAAGGGCTGGGTTATCATTGTGAGAGATAACCAGAAGAATGGGGGATTTGGTTGCCGCATTATACAGTGCATTGTTTATATGTGCGTTGTATGTTATCTGTTAACATGTGAGTGTCAGAAAACAATGTTAGATTTTGTTGAGAGTTGACTAAAGAAAGTATTTTGAATATCCAAACACAGTTTATAGAACTGCATGACTTTGAGTATGAAAAAGTCATTATAAACATCTTAACAGAGGCTTATAAAGTATTAATAATAATTGAAATTCTATGAGTATCAAAAAAGTATTTATAAACACCTTGACAGAGGCTTATAAACACCTTACCAGAGGCTTATAAAGTATTAATAATAATTGAAATTCTCTGAGTATGAAAAAGTCATTATTAACACCTTTACAGAGGCTTATAAAGTATTAATAATAATTGAGAGGCTTATAAAGTATTAATAATAATTGAGTTCCCGCAACATAACTGCATGAAAGAAGAAATATAGCAAGTTGGAGCCTGATGTGGGCCAAAGTGCTCTGCCATGTTAAAAACTGTCTTTGCAAATTTGAACCGTAGTGCTGCTGTTAATAGCCTACAGGTGATATAATCAGGCCTAAACTTTCAGCGTAAAGAAGAGTTTTATGACTGAGGCTCTGGGCCTGCTGCTTCAAAACAGCAGTGCAGTACATGCCAAATTGCTGTTATTGAAATGACCTGGGATGAACACTTCCTGTCTCAACCTCTAAAGCAAATGGGAGTTAATTAATTTGCCTGGGGAGGCCGGGTGGCACCAGCACAACTGGGAGGTGCCCATGTCATCTGGCGCGTCCGTCTGGCCGCCTCCACTCTATTAAAGCCCCTCCCTTACGGAGAGCCATTGGGAGGGGAATATAATTATCGCCAAGGTGTCGGCCATCGACTGGGACCTGAAGAATGTCATTTGGGTCAGCCCCTGCCGGTCTTTAATCAGAACCGTAATTTTTTTTAATCAAAGAACACACGTTTGACTCACAGCACAACACAAGGCGTCCCCGCCCGTCGGTGGGAGGCGGTGTGGCTGCTGGCGGTGCTAGTGGTAATCTTTTGCGTTTGTATTTTATAGTCCTCTCTTTCCTTAATCTGCACTGCTGTCAATCTCCTCCCTCGCTTGATTACTGCCGTATTTGACAGTTTGGCCGCGCCAGAATTAAATGGGGGACGTGATTTGCGTGTGACATTGAGGCTTTGCCACTTTAATATGCAGGGATGCAGATGCCCGTGTGTGCACCTGACAGTGACGCCTCCAGTGTGCGCTGTCTTGGTTGGGCCCCGAGACGTGGCTCATGTAATGCAACGGAAGAAGAGTGGAGAGACGTCTGCTGGATTGGGTATTTTTCTGGCAGCTTGTATTGTGAGCATTGTTATGTTGTCACTGTCATTACAGGGTCATTTCTGCCTCCTGACCTCCACTAACATAAGCCATCAGCTTTCTGACTCTGTGGCAGTTAGTTCCACAGTGGGAGCTGATTGAATCTCGCATGTCAATTTCCTTTATATTAATATGTCAATGAAGGAATCAGACATTTAAACAATCTCTACATATCTACCTGACTCTAATATGCATGTGTTGCTTTGTTCCTCTACCCCCCACCCCCTTCCTCTCCCCTAGTGTCCATTTAGAGCAGCCACAAGGACACTTTCAAGTCAGGATATTAAATCAGAATAATGTCGGATGAAATTTGAACTGCAGTGAAGTGTGCTCTTGATTCACTTTGTCTCTGGGAGAGAAAAGGCCACATCAAAGAAATATTTCAAAGACTTTCCTCTCCTTTGTGTCTTTTGACAGGGCCAGGTCTTTTTTAATAACATCCAGACACCGTTGTTAATAATTCCTTTTTTCCCTTCAGTATGCCATCTTCATTTCATATATGTCGGCAATCTATTTATTTCTCCCCATTTGCCAGGTTTGTCTTACATCTTTTCGCCCAGGGTTGTTCTCATGAACGATGCAATCACGCATGTCTGCCCAGCTCGCCTGCTCATTTTTGGGTGACTTTCAAATGACTCCCCCGATGTTGCTGCACCTGAATTCTGTGTCTGATGACTTCCTTTTTCACGACAGAGATTCAAAAATTACATAATGCTAGTGGACATTATGATCCCACATTCCTTCTTCGACTAAATTGATTTGTCTGTGGAGTTTAGTCGAACGTATCCACTTTTCATTAGTTTCCTTCAAGGCCATAATTATCCCCTGTTGCCCCCAAGTGATTGATTCTTTTCACATTGTGATCTATCCGCAGTTACACATAAATTGCCATAATTAGTGCAGAAAAAAAAAACTCTATTGGCTGAGGCGAAATCAGTACCTCATAGATCTACTCCACACTAAACTACCCCAATCCAGCTTTTGAATCAATAAACTTGTTTTAAGGAAAGCACCTTATCTTTTGACTTCAACATTAACCTTCCATTAACTATCATAAGAGCAATGAAATGCGCCTCAGTCAATAATGCTAATCCCTAAAAGCTGTTGTGTGAGTGGTGAGGAAATGTGTATTCATGTTATGGTAAGGTGGAGATCTTTATTACGGGCTGTTAGACGATAGAAAAGTCAATATGGAGAGGGGGTGTTTCACACTGTGTTGAGTTATGTTGTCAGAGTTGAGTTCTTGCCACTAATTTCAGAGCGAGGTCACACATTTTTCCCTGTGGTCAATGCATTTGGGGACGTTGATATTGAAGTGATGGGCATAGCCTCTGCTGAGCTTTAACCTCCTGCTATCATTTTGCCCTGTGCAGGATAACTAATGGCGTACATAATTGAACATTACTTTACTGATGGCTCCAGCCTTTGCAAGGGAATCCCTTAAGGTCAACGTCTAATGTCAGTTATGGACACACTGTAGGACGGCAGTTTGTGAAGTGCTTTCACCATCTCTGGGCGCAAGGGGATAAAGGCGATTCAGATTCATTTCCAGCAATGGCCATCTAGTAGGCATGCCAGCATGGGTTATATGTGACAGATCCATGTGGCCTACCATAAATCCCCTCTTCCATGTCTTTTACAGGCCATGTCTTTATAGCACGTATGGGTATCAGAAACACAAAGACATAACAGCCAGCTCTGTTTGAGGTTTCTGAGCACTCTCTGGCTCGTGAATGTGTCTATGGGTGTGGAAGCTATTAAAAAGAGAATGTAAACAACACACAGTAATCACAGCAGTGCATACACAGTCTGTGATCCCTTGACCCAAATAAAGACTGAGGAGAGTTTTGGTGTGGCTCTGCTCTGATGACAGGAGCTGGGGACATCCCTCCTCTGGCAATAAGGGCTGTCTGCTGTAGCTCAATCAGTTCATTTCACAGCTGCAATGCAGTGTTGTTTGGAAATACACATAAATACATCTGCTAATGAAAAGAGCCCATATTAAAATATTTATCGATATATTAAAATATTTATCGATATGGAGTCATTTAAGAGGAAGATCCAGTTTGTGAAGTGCATTGAGCTGCAGCTGTGAGGCAGCTGTGTTCTACATGCCCAACACAGTGTGGGGTTTAGCCATAGTCCACTTATTTCTCAGCTCTGTATACAGGTAAAGGAATGCTACTCACCCATGCTTATGCTCCTGTCCATCTATCATCGGCCTTTTCTGGCCTGTTTACCTCTGCCTCTTAGCTCCTTCTCTGTGCCAACGAATCTAATCCACTTTAGTGAGTTTAACAATAACAATGAACAGCACAGTCAGAACGTTTACATGCACTTAGAGAAAGTCGACTTATTGCCTTGGTCCGACTAAAGTTGTACTTATAAAATCCATTATACACCTTAGTCAAGCTGTAATCGCACCAAAGCCAACTTCTCCTAACTGAGCTACCACAGCCAGATAATGCCGTTCTAAATCGGACTTCCCTGCCATGTATATTGCAACTTCGGTTAGTCGAGCTAATGACTGACCTGGCACTCCACCCTTCGGAAGTGACGAGTCAAAGAGGTCCTAGCAACAGCATGTGCTGCCTGTGCAACGTGTGTCTAACAGAGTGAATCAACCCGTAGCCCTGTTGTCTTAGGCTGATAGGTATCAGAATGACAGCAGTAGGCACAATGTAGACCAAATTTGGAACTGCCGCTAACGCTAACAGATAGGGGCATGTCAAAACGAAACGGACATGTCCACATCAGTTAGCATTGGCTGCCATTTCGCTATTCGGTCTACTGTACATGAAAATCTATAGTTCTCATACCTATCGATAGCAATTAGTGAAACAACAGGGCTACGTGTTGATTCACTCCAGATAATTCCTGTAAGTATGCAAGAAATGTACACTGCTGCAGTGTTCATCTCTTCCCTCCTGTTTTCACCAAATGTCCCAATAGTCCCAACAGTCAAAAGTTGAGCATGTAAAAAAAAAAAAAAAAAAAAAAGTTGAGCATGTAGTATCTTTGTTTTGATCAAAAAAAGCTGCCCCTTGGCCTGTATCGTTAGGCTGGTTTAAGCGTGAAGGGGAGTATAGTGTCACCTACTGTCGCGCAGTCAAATGCACTTTCAATAAATCAATAAATCGTTTTTTTTCACATGCATGTACACTGGGATAACTCCGGTATGCTGGTGAAAGAAGAAGCTCAAGTATTGAGAATAGCTCAGTTTGGATGTGCATTTAAAAGTCCTGAGTGATTTTAATAAGCTGTGGCAGTGACCACAGCATTACCAAGGGCCATACTACATCTCCATTGGCATTCGCAACTTACTCAGTGCATAGGGCCTGTGGCTAGAATAAATGTGAAAAAGCTAACAAACAGGGCATCTGCTGTTTAACACATTAAGCTGAATGAGAGTGTGAACAGCTTGTGTGGTGATCCATCTAGCAAGCGGATTCATTAACCGAAGTGCAGGCCTGACTGACTGATGTTCTTTCAGAGTCGACTGGCATGGCTGACATATTTACATAGCATTCATTAATAGCCCTTTGAGCTGACTGTTTGAAACTTCACATTTGTATGTTCTGTTTCACAGCTTGAGTTGTGAAAATAGGTCTCAGGAAAGCTCTTGGTCAGATGTGGTTTCCCTCTAGAGTTTGTGAACTTCATGTCAAGTGATCTGTATGTTTCATTCCCAATGAATGAGTTGCTAATATAAGCAGTGGAATATATGATAATATATGATAGCTGTGTATGTCCACTATAGCAGGGTTCAACACAAAAGTACCACCATGAGCAGCTCTGGCACAGATTAAAAGGTTCAGCATTTTTTAATGACATGGGTTACATAAAAAAATATTTCAAATGCAAAAAATATGCAGATATATAGTATATCACACACACACACAGACTGGATTGATTTCATAATGTAAAATATAAACATCCACACACACACACACACACACACACACACACACACACACACGTGTCTGAAACAGGCATCCTTTCGAGTCCTCCAAGTTCATCTGTCAAAAGGGGGGAGTAATGAAGAGACGAGATAAAGTAACTCTTTTCACTGCTTTCTTCCTCCATCTCTGACACCAAGATGGCAGATGGGTCAGGCCCAAGTCTGTGCTGGATCTGGCCCAGATGTGGTAATAATTCTGGTCTATCTGTGGCGCGGAGCATGAGGAGTTTTAATTAAGACAAAATGGCTCCTTTTAGCCTGTCATTGTGACGTGGGCGCCGGGAAGTTGAGCTTTTTCATTATGGCTCAAAGGAGAGCGAGCAAAGCGGTCATTGGGAAATTTCAGCACAATTATGGTGTCAGACGGTAGGAGAAATTGCATTCAGTGGCTGAGGCCTCTGTGACAGATGCATTGTGGGAGAATTGATTCTGGCAGAGGGGGGTGAGGGGATTGTCATTTCACGTTTGCTCCTCACGTGGTGGGCGCTAGGATGGACAAACAGCCGTCGGTACGTGTGAGCGCAGGCTAAGGAGTCTGACGCTGGCCGCCGTGTGTGGATCCTTCACTCCCACTGAGGGGCAGACATAAGCCGCCACTTCACAGGTCAAGAGCCAGGCCTCTCAGAGGTCATGCTTCAGCCAAGAGAGGTGACAAGATTTGTGAAGTAGACCAGTACAAAACTGAGAAAGCCACGCTGACTCCCTTAGGGCCGTAAATGTGTGTGTGTGTGTGTGTGTGTGTGTGAGTGAGAGAGACGGACAGGGAGTGTGTCCACATGTGTAAGTGTATTTGTGTGTGTGTGTGCTCATTTGCCAATGTGTGCTTATTTAAAAAAAAAAAAAAAAAAAAAACGAGAGAGGAAGAGAAGTGAAAAGCGAGTGTGCTGATGCCTGACCTGTTTGGAATTCTGTCGATCCAAGCGGACGGCATCTGAAGAGAGCGATCAATAGGATTCCTGCTGCCTCCATTAGTTTGATTAGAAGGAGAAGAGAAGAGAAGAGAAGGGGCCAGCATGGGGGCGGGGGACAGACAACTTTAGTCCAGGGATTACACTGAATAAAAGAGCAGAGGAGAGAGAGAGAGAGAGAGATGGAGAGAGAGAAAGAAAGGGATGGAAAGAGAAAAGATTTAGGCAGAAAGACGAGTGTAGAGGAGAGGAAAAGAATATTCAAGAGAGTCTGAGAGCATAGAGGGACAAGGAGGAAGAGAGGGGTATTTATGTCCAATCTAAGAGCTGCAGACGTGTGCTAGAGCTCCTAGAAAGGCAGAGAGAGAGGGAGAGAGAGAGAGAGAGACTGGAAAAGGAGAAAGGCGGTTAAATGATGCTGGCACGTCGGAGAAAGGAAGCTGGGCCTCGGGGACGGAACAGCGGAGGGCCTGAGGAGCACTGAGAGTCTGACAGGTAATCCAGCTGACACTTGGCAAGCAGCTCGTTGACCAGAAGGTGTCTCTAATTGGGCTATCAGGATCGCACTGGTTGGCGCCGCGGCTAATCGCAGATTACAAGAGGGCTGTGTGCAAGGAGCAGGAGCAACAGCCACAGTCCGTGCAACAGGGAGGGAGAGAGAGAGAGAGAGAGAGAGGGAGGGAGAGAGAGGGAGGGAGGGAGAGAGGACGGGCCAGGCTGGGGCCACGGTCCTGTCGCGGTCCTCACCCGGCCACAGCAGGCAACAGTTAGCAACATTTCAGGCTGTTTTCTCTGCTTTGTTTACTTTTGAAAATGTTTGTTTTAATTTGCTACTCTCAGCCACCTGTATTTAAATACACATTTAGTGCGACGCTAAGTGCAAACACAAACCCAACTGCTGGTGTTTTTTGAAATCATTCACAGACATGTAAACGGGGCTGTCTAGTCCCAAATGGGGCTGTCTAATTCAGATGCAGTGCTGTGCTGTTGTTGCCAATCCTTACTGGTGGGTAGCTGAAGACACTACATGCTCTGTCCAGCAGCACAGGAGAGAGGCAGGGACAGCAACAGGGACAGCACATTCTCCTTTCCCAACAATCGTCTGTAAGCTGTGCACAATGAGCTGAAAAAAGCTTCGCCCTCCCTCTTCTCACCTGGGAAAAGGTATTCAGCCGTCACAGATGGGCCAGATAGGGACTTTGTAAAGACCAACGATATAAAAAAAATGTATACTGTTGTATAATGACCATTTCCTAAGCCTGTGGTGTCTGTCCTAAACTGACCCGAGAGCCACTGGGAACAAAAGGCGAAAGGCCGGTCAGAGATCAAGAAGTAAGACCTTGCCTACGACACAGTGGCTCTTTCTTCTTCTCAGTGTCCGGCAGCTTCTCCCTGCATGTTTTTAAAAGGCCTCTCTTTCTCTCTCTTGCTTCTTCTCCCATGCATGTTTTTAAAAGGCCTCTCTTTCTCTCTCTTGCTGTCTCTCACTTGCTATCCCCCCTCACCCTGTGGCCCCCGGCCCTGGGGCTCCCAGCTCGGAGCATCTCCTGTGGTGCTCCCTTGGCTGCACCTTTGGGGCCCCAGACTGTGGACTCTTTTAAATGGGTCAGAGGCAGCGCTGGCCTCCCCAGGCATGGACAATGCAGCGAGGAAAGATGTGATTCTGTCTTTGCCCCGGCGACAAAAGTGTTGGGCTGTTTTTTCTGCGGGCCTGAAATGCGATCCGCCGAAGCCCAGAAACTCCAAACAATCACTGAGTCTCTGGAGTGGCTTCACGTCTCCGGCAGGGAGGACACTGCGCCTTAATTGGCCTGCTATTCTTGCACCATGGCTAGATCGCCCTCCCTCCCTCCCTCCGTCTGAGACACAGAGCAGCTTTTTGTCTTGCCTCTGCTTGCCACTTAGCAACCTGGCACCGGGTCTCAGTCTCAGAGCTTTTGTTGTTTTGTTTGTTTGTTTGTTTGTTGCTATTGCTTTAGTGTTGTTTGGTTCATATGGATTAGATATTAAGATTTGTGAATATCACTTCTTGTGTGTTTTATTGTTGATGTTAAAGTCTAGTTGTTGTGTTGTTTCATTCATATCCATTGGATATTAAGATGTTTGGGAAGGTTGGTTCTTGTGTGTTTCCTAGACCTGAGGTGGCCCTTGCTGTTGAGGTTGAAGGTTGCTTTTTCTGCCCATATGATGAAGTTCATACAAAACAGTGTGTATAATGTAAGTCCACCCTCATTGGTTGCTGGGGCAGAAATGTGTCAGTGTTACGAGAAACTGTAATGAAATGAGTGTTGATCTATGACTCTGCAGAGCCAAACACTGTTGTCTGCCTTCAGCAGGGGAAACGTTTTCATTATTCGTTCTTCGTGCCTTCAATCATTTTAATTAAGTTGTGACAGTGTGCAATGCCTTGTTACACCCCCCTTTCCAAATGATCCTCTCGGCTCAAAGGCAAAAACAAACTGTCTGAAACAACTCGGCTAGGTCTGAGGAGAGACTGGGGAGCCTGAGAAGAATTGAATTAAAATGCAAATCACTGAGCTTTTGTTTGGTGGAATATTCGACACGCAATAAACGCCTCCGCTACAACCCCGCCCGCCCATCCTGGCACCACAAATATATCACTTAACAAAGCCGGGCAAAGCCGGCGGGAGCTTAACTCGACTTAATTAGAAGCACAATAACCCAGCAGTGACACAAGTCCAGGGTCCCCCTCCGCGTGGCGTGGCACAGGTGACGATAGGTGGGAGAGAAGTGCCAATTGATTTTTGCCGCCAGCCGACGACTTTTGCGGTCACGACCACTGGGGCCTACCAGCGGTGCTACCATGCTCTTGCCGAGAGCAAGAAAAGCCGACTCCCGAGGGGGGACGGATGGTTTGCCGGTGGTGTCTGAATCGGCCCTACCTGTTTCTTAATTGGCCCTGTGTGTATCCCCCACCACGCACACACACACACACACATACACACACATATACACACATACACACACACACACACACACACACACACACACACACACACACACGCATGCACGCACGCACACACACACACTGTCTCCCCTCCACCATCTTGGCC
>JASCQY010000293.1:12572687-12586729 GCA_030264315.1 Sardinella tawilis | reverse complement strand
GACAATGATGGCGGGGGCCTTCGCCGAAGAGGAGGAAGAGGAGGAGTCTGGCTGAACTGAGCACACACACACACACACACACACACACACACACACACACACACACAAACTCCCTTTTTCAAATTCTCGCATGAGAAGTGTCTCATCACCAATGTGTCAGGCTACAGGATGCGCTCACTTGTCTCTTGGTCTCTCTCTCTCACTTTCTCGCAACTGTCCCCGTCCCCGTCCCTGTCCCCGATTCAAACCTCTAGTGGTTTATGTCACTGATATACGGTTTCCAAGCGCGAACCACCTGACCATGAAAAGAGCGTATGTCTTACCGTTGGGAAGGGGCGGAGGTGAGGTGGGGGGCGTGGAGACGCCAGCCTGGCCCGGTTGCTGACAAACAGCTGTTCTTCCCCAATCCGAGGGGGATCGACACAGAATGGGATGACAGAGGGACGGAGAAAGGGAGACGCTCCACTGTGGCCTCATCCGAAAAAAGGCTCCATTCTTTTGTTTTGTTTCTGCCTCTCTTTGGGTCTGAAAGCCCAAATGCACCTCTGACTGGAAGTCTGCCAACAGATAAAACTTATCAACGCATTCAGCCTCCTCCTCCTTCTCCTTCCTTTTCAGTCTGAATTGATTCATTGCTTGTCAGCCTTTGCCTTCTGAGGATATTCTGTGCCTACTGTACGTTAGGCCCACAGAGGGAGAAACTCTGACATTTCTTACATTTTTTCTGACATTTATCAGACAGTGACTTTGTAAGGAGTGAGTTACAGATTTCAGAGGAATTTGCTAGATCCGGTTACTGCAGCCATTGTTGTCAGAGGAGGTGACTGGTATCCGTAGACAGTGCCTATAAAAAACTCTGCTTGTGGGCAAAAGGTGTACTCCTTTCCGACCTTCTTTTCAGCAGTCAGGCGACATTATGACAGTGGGAAAGGGGATCTTATCATGTTATTGGCTATATGCCTCAAAACTGGTAATTTGTGAGATAATGCAACGCCATTCACTCGTGATGATCCTGAGGATTGGGTGTACGAGCGGCTAATTAGTGTCATTGTCATGGCAAAGTGCTCAAAGGTGAGGACACTCCAGACTGATGTGGAGGTTCCTGCTGTTTATATTAACCAAGCAAGACACTGCTCATGAGTCTGCAAAGCTCTATTCTGTCAGTAGGAGTTTTAAAAATAATTTTTCCCATGATTTATTGACTGCAGTCAATCTGCAATGGCCCTCTCAGCGGCTGACGAACATTGATCAAGCAATGATCAAAAGCCGCGGTGCACCTGATCAGGCAGGCCACAATGCAATAGCTGTTCAAAGCCCAGAGCATAAAAGAGAAGAGAGAAAGAAACTTAAATAAGCGTAAAATGATCCAGGCATCAATCAAGTGACAGCCATGTTGGGGCGCTGGCTGTATGGCACTGTGGAGGGTGTTGCATCTCCCGTGGCAAAGAAGATGTTCCCCATTGTACTCCACCCAGCCCATATTGTGGGCTGCTTTAAACTTGATATGGTGAGAGCCACTGGAGAGAGATTCCCTCTTTAAAATAGATATGCCACCGACAGGTCGCTTCCATTGAAGGGCAGCTCAAAGCTGTGCTCCTCTGCAACGTTACAGGAAGTTCATGTCACCTGACAAAATAAAAGAGTGAACAAAAAACAACATGTCTCACACATACACACACACACACACACACACACACACACACACATACACACACATAGACGCTATATGGAAGATAAATCAAAGGTTGACAATTGCATTGTGTGTTCTCACTTATAAAAGAAGACTTTTGCGGTAAGGTTGAAATGAAGGCCCTTTGATGTTTGATGTTATGGAGTAGCAGCAGCCGCATGGAAGCCACTTCAAGTGTGAGAGGTTTCCTTTACAAATCGGTTACAAGTTACCTACGTCTTACACCTCGCACCTCTCCATATTTTATGACAAGGAAAGGCTAACTTGCCGCTTGCTTTGGGCAATTTTCTTTTTTGTTTTCTTTGACTCTTTGCTCAAAGTCCATCCCTGAATCCCTATGGTTAGCAGGCCAAAGGGCCACTCTAAATAATGCATCTGAAGCCGCAGCCTAAACACACTTTGGTTAGTGTGGAGTTAGAGAAAAAAGTCAGTTAGAAGAGATGTGGTGATGTGGTGACATCCAGGTCCATTTGTCTGAACTTGGGGAAGCCAAGATGTGCCAAAGATGTACAAATGCAAAATGCTAAAATTCCTAAAAGCAGGTGAGACACTTGATAATGTGCTTTACAGGCTTCTAGCATGAGTGTGACGGCTGTCCTTCTTGCAGCTGCACTGCAGGCTGAGATGCTGCAGTACACGCTGGTAAGCTGAGGTGCAGCTGAGGATGTGGCTGTGAATAAAGCACAGAGGATGGGGAGTCTCGCCTGAATCTCCACTTCACTCTCATACACTCTTAATCACAGGTGTATAGCACACCTGCATTTATGATTGTGCTTGGCAGCCTTTTCGCTCTGCCTTGATATCTCTCTCTCTCTCTCTCTCTCTCTTTCTTTTTGTAATGTAGATTTGGGAGCTCTGCCTTTCCCATGTTCTTCATATTTTATCTTCCTTTCCACCTGTTTGTCTCAGCGTTTAGTTGTGTTTCTGCATTATGTTCATTCTCTTATTATGATATTTAAATTTTTTTCCTAGCCTATATATTGGTGCCTAAATGCTTTAATTTGAATGCTTTAATTTAAGTGTTGATAGGATTTTGTATCATAGTGCTTATCAACACTTATCATAATATCGACTCACAGTGGTGATATGCATTTTAGACAAATGTCCTTCCTTTGTGGAAGTGTAAGTTCTTTGTTGCTTGACTGTCATCCTATTCAAAGCATGTAGTTTATGGTGATGAAACTGGCCTTCGCCCTTGTCTCTCATCTGTTGGCTGCAGGCCTGAGACAAAGTCAGGGATCGATACTGGGTTGAACCTATGGCTTGCTATAGATTAGATTTAGCCAGTGATGTCATGGGACATCTTTCACTGACATCATGCTCAGCATGTCTGCTTGGGAAGATTTACCAAAAAAATAGATAAAAGAAAAAAGAAAGAAATGAAAAGAAAGATTTTGATCAATATCAATAAAAAAAGCAGACTTTGAAAGCCAGTCTCAAGATCACTCAGAGATGGCCTTCACCGTGTGACTCATACCTACAGTAAGTCCTCAGTGTGAGACTCCAGATGCCCCTGGATGCAGCTTGAGCTAATGCACGTGTGTCCGTTAGTTAAACCACTGGGTGGCTTCTGCTGCTCCCTCCCGCTAGTGGAGGCTAATAGCAATCAGCACAAGGCTTTGTGCTACAGTAAGACCTTAGCATGGGGCCGCTCCTACTCAACCTGAGTCTCAATGTGTTCTCAGCGTGTCTGCTCCGTCTGTGTGCATGCGTACATGCATCTGTGTGTGTGTGTGTGTGCGTGTGTGTACACGTGTGCCTCAATGGTGTGCTGCACACTTCCTGAGCCCCCCAGGTCAGGTGGCCCGGTGGCGCGGTGTCATAATTAACCCGCTTTGAGGCGGCTCATCTTTCCAGTGACATTTAGCCCCGTGTCTTTTCTCCATGCCGCTAATGCCGCTAATGCCGCTAATGTATCTCTGTGACAGCAGCAGCGGACTCGGCCCTCTCCGCCGCCGCCGCCACCGCCGCCGCCACCCCTCCTCACTGCCCGCACTCGCCCTCCACGGCGCACACACTCCGTCCATCCCTCTGGCTCTCTCCCTTGCCTGGCCAAAGGGTGCTGCAGCATCGGCCGCTAAGTCCTCCACAATGGTAAGTGTTTGTTGATTAAATAGGAGGCGGACGGTGTGGAGCCGGGTCGGGGAAGACGGGGGTGGAGGAGGGTGGAGGGGAGGGGAGGGGAGGCCTAAGCCATTGTATGCAGATGTGGCCAGGTTTCCTGGGCCCTCGAAAACGATCCCAGTACCAAGGTTTGTGTATCTCTGTCTCTCTCTCTCCCCCCCCCCTCTCTCTCTCTCTCTCTCTCTCTCTCTGTATTCTGTCACTAATTGTGGTTTAGTGGCAGAAGCTTGTGATAGTGTGGCTCTCCAAATTATTTGCTGATTTTTTCTTTTTTCATTAGCAAGGGGTGAACTGTGGCATCGCTTGGCCAACATATTTGCAAATGTTTTTTTTCCTGTCCCTCATTCTCTATCTCTGTCTCTGTCTGTCTCTCTCTCTCTCCTTGTGTGTGTGTGTGTGTGTGTGTGTGTGTGTGTGCTTAGGTAGGTATGTGAGTACCTTCCTGTGTGTGCATGTCTGTTGGGAAGCCGTCACACAGGCTTTGGCAGGGCAGGGGCAGATGAGGGATTTTGAAAGAGAGTGTTTGTTTTTGGGGGCATTGTTTCAGTGAAGATGCTGACAAACAGATTGACAGCTCTTTGTTTCTCAGTGATTGGATTTGAAAAGAGCCTCTCTCTTTAGCTGAGGTGTTTTTGTCAGACAAAAATTGCTTATAAATATTGATCAAGGATCTAAAATATTTAACCAGGCAATTTAAGTCTGAATAGGTGCAACCAATACTCCACATTTTAGCATTTGCTATATGCTTAGTGGCTCCTGGTTGTTTCCATAGTTATCTGAGTTGTGAAATATCAGATAAGAGTCAAGTCAAGATGTACCGTATTACTACACAGGAGTGGAAAATCATTTTACGTGACGCAGGCCCGAGGTTTGTGTGTGTGTGTGTGTGTGTGTGTGTGTGTGTGTGTGTGTGTGAAAGAGAGAGAGAGAGAGAGAGAGAGAAGGAGAGCAAGCTTTCTGTAGTTTGAAAAGTCGTTGTTGTGCCAGGTGTTATTGCTTGCTATCTGCTCAGAGGAAATATGTGATATCAATTCAGGTTCTAGTGGGTCTCCACTTGTGCTTGTCAGAAAGTCTCTCATGTCTATCCAATCTGTTATTGAAAATGGATCCTCAGAGTTACTAAGTGTCAAATATTTAGAACACCTTTTCGGAAGGAGCAGTGCTGGAAACTAGCAGTGCCGGGTAATACCACCCTTGTGCTACTACCTGTCCCTAGCCCCGGAATGTGGCCAACAAAATGTTGTTCACATTCACATTCACCTTGAAACAACGACATACTAAGACAAGGACAGTGGGACAATGTGCTTTATTTTAGATACTTTTGGTTCAAAAAAACAAAATGCTTCAAAATGTGTTTATCTAATTTGCATGCATAAAAAAACACCAGGATGTAGAAAAGCTGTGAAAAGAACAGATCTGAAGAGTCTTCAGAATAAATGAGACGTATCTTTTTTTCCACGGTTACCTAGTTGAACTCACTTTCTATTCATCACATTTCTAACGTAATATCACTCATGCAATGCAAGCTCATATATTTCCATTAAAAGCCAGCAAGTCAATTTTTCAACCAGCAACCCGATTAAAAACAGCCATGGAAACAAGCGTTTCTTTGCACCAGGGGTTACCCCACAATACGGCTGAGCATAAGGATTCCCGCTGTCGGGGAAAAAAACAAAGTCATTTACTTTCAAGCATGTAATACAGTCAAGGCATTATGCGCAAGTTGCCGAGGCAAATGGCGAAATTGTGTTCAGCTTTTTCCTGCTCGGTGTTATTTGTTCAGAAGTGCAGTGTTAAGCGCAGAACAATTACTCCCCCTGCGCCTCTCTGCCGTCAAGCCGCTCCGCCATTGGTCCCCTACAGTGCAGTGCTGCTCAAGACTCTGCCCCGCTCACACAATAGCAGAGGCAAGCACCAGCAGTGCACTGCCACTGCACCAGACCATGTGGATATAGGTCTCATGGAGGCTGTAGTAATGTGTGCCCTACTGGTTAAGGAATCCAGCAACCCCACAGGGGTGCAGGGAAATTGTCTAATCCACTTTATCCAGTTCTCATTGCTGGACTTTGATTCAGTGCAGCTGTGTACATGTAAGCCAGTTACAGTATAATCCCAAATTACTGGGCAAACTGAAGTAAAGGCTCTATTGCCTCGTCCATAATCTGCCCTCGTTCACAGGGACTTAGATATTCACAGGAGTGTAGATTTCTCATGGTTGGAATTCAATGATAAGCTGATATCTAAGTAGACAGTTTGTGTTTCCCTTACTCCCTTATATGGATTTATTTACTGGATGGATATTAATGGATGCATTGGTCAGAATATTCTATTATATGTGTATTACACACAGTATGTGTATTATATGTCTTTGATTTGATCTAGTGCTGACCTGAACAATGATTAGTGTGTTCAAGTGTACATTCATGCTTATGCTCTCTCTCTATCACACGCACACACACACACTCGTGAGATTATAGACCTCCCCCCGGTTGCAGGAGACAATCTTTTTGTGGCCGTTCCTTTCAGGCAGGGCTTTATCATCTAATGCTGACACATGAGAAAAGTCCTCCCTTCCCTTGTGCTGGCCGGCCCAGACCCTAGGGTCCAGGACATGGCACCAGCCCGAGGCTGCTCTCCTTTTCATTTTTATCAATAACCAGACGCCGCTGAAAGACGTGGCCATTGTGCCCCGCTGGGCCATTGTGCTCCGCTGTCCCTCCCTGGTGAGCGTCTTGTTGAGGCGTCGCATAAAGGCCCTGAGGGGGGGTTGGGTGGCATTTGATGGCACACTGGAAGCAAGAAAGAAAGAAAAAAATGGAGTAAGTGTTGGGGCTGTCATTTGTGCCACGACTTCTGTGCCACATAGCCTTTTAAACTCATTACGAGTTCCTTCAGCGCGACCGCCGTCCGCTGACGACCGCTGTGGTGGTCAGCCCAGCTGTGGCCATTGCAGAGGGTTTCAGACAAATAACGCAATGTTTCATGGTGGTGGAATAATGATTCAGCGATGGGCAAAAAAAAGGAAAAAAGAAAATCTGCTGTCAAGTCTGCAGACGCTTAAATATGCGCTGGCTCTGAATGGGGGGGCCTCTGTGATCACACTGAAAGCTGAGCCTTCCACTGTCAAAAGACGAGCCCAGGGGAAAAAGAAAGGATTTCCTCAAGAGGAGGGAAAAAAGTACAAAATCAGTTTTTTTTTCCCCTCACTCATTCTTTTTCTTCCTCTCTCTCTCCCTCTTCTCCCCCCTCTCTCTCTCTCTCTCTCTCTCTCTCTCTCTCCCTCTCTCTCTCTCTCTTTCTCTCCCTTGTTGCCCTGCCTGACAAGAATGCCAAAGCAGCTCCCCTGCTCCTTAAAATAGATGGCTAATAGCCCATGTCACTCAGCTGTTGACAGGCCAGGGTGAGAGGCCTGTAATCTCTGCTGCAGTATCTGCAGCCAAACACAGGTCCTGGAGGAGTGTCCGTCTGAGCCAGCAGCAGGAGGAAAGACCCCCACTCCAAAGGTAAGTGCAGCCTCTTTGCATTGGGGGGGGGGGGCAGCTGAGTTTAAACCTGAATTTGGCCTTTCCATGCAGGAGACATAGTACACCAATGGTCCTTTTGTACATTTCAGTGCATGCTATATGAGTGGCAGAGGATGTGTTTGCCAACCTGAAGCAGCACAAATGTAGCTAAAGCTAGACCAATTTAGTAAAAAAAAAAGTTTTATTAGGCTACTGTTATTTAGTCCTGAAGCTGTCAGATCACAAAGCTTCCATCCTCACATGGCTTTTCCATTGAATGCTGGTGTGAGAAAGTCTGGCACTTGATCTGTGACATTCTGACATGGATTTGTGGTGAAAAGGGGGTTGAGCCTTGAATACCAGAGATGAATATGCATTTATCCATGCCTGGCAGACCTGATAAGTCCTCATGAGCACCCAGCCCCTCACTTCGTCATTATCCAGCTCTTCCGCTCACAGTATACTCCAGCCCTTCCGCTCACAGTATACTCCAGGCCAAGCAGGTTCCCAGTATACTCCAGGCCGAGCAGGTTCCCAGTATACTCCAGGCCGAGCAGGTTCCCAAGTGCCACTGTAATACAGGGGAATGGGCTGGGGAGGGGCTGGGTGGTGCTGGTGGTATCTTATCACGCTGGAGACTCTGGCTACAGGGTCCGGTCCGTGGCAGATGGCTCTTATCTGTGGTGGCGGCGGTGGGGGGTGAGAGGGCGGTCCCCAGTCCATCTGAAGGAGACGGTTGGGCCTTGACAGGCAGGACCACCATGCCAGGTTTAAAGAAGCCACTTCCAGAGCCACGCCACAGGCGGGTCAGTCTGGGCCAGATTAGAGCAGAATGGGACTCAGACGGGATCCGTGTCTGTTTGCTCATT
This sequence comes from Sardinella tawilis, assembly GCA_030264315.1. NCBI lineage: Eukaryota > Metazoa > Chordata > Actinopteri > Clupeiformes > Clupeidae > Sardinella > Sardinella tawilis. The sequence goes on along the minus strand of JASCQY010000293.1, from coordinate 12,578,543 downwards.
GGAGGTGTTGTGTGGGGCTTCTGTTTAGAAAGAGGGAATGGATGACTGTGGATTACAATCCAAGAACTAGCGGCACAGCCAGTCTCTGCAGCCACTTCAGACAACTTTGCTTGTCCAGTCCAGATGTGTGTGTGAGGCCAGCTCTGCGGCGTCTGTTGTTAGCTTTTGCTAAATGCTCTGGAGATTTCTGTGCCACATCCAGGCCAGGTCTGTGTCACCTTCGGCCGTATTGTGGCGCTCATCTCCTCTCTGGCACTCTGAGAGGATGCATGAGTTTTAGTTTCCATGCAAACAAGAGAATCTGTCTCTGGACTCAGTCTGGGGTTGCAAGGCCAATCAGGGGCTTACAGGATGTACAACGTTTATTTTTTGGACTGGAGGCTAAACAAGCCCTTTTGTGATTCACTTTGACAAATACTCAAATCACAACCTGTGGTTCACATTCGTTACCTAAAGCACTTATTCTTTTCTCTCAATGTGTTACACTTCCACTAGTCCAGCTTTGATCATGACGTAGGAAATCCCTCACTCTCTCTCTGGGTGTGTCTCTGTCTTGAGGATGATAGGTGTCACTGCTCACTATATCATTATCACCTGACAAATATGTCCAACACTTCCTCATTCAGCTCTTATTCATGTCATTAGGCAGCAGTGTGTCTTCTGAACACAATAATTATCCCAACGGAGACAGAGCGATTAGCATAGGCAGCAGCCATATTCATTGGCAGATAGGTGCTCTTACAGTGCCTTCATATCAAAACCCTTAACTCCTCCACACTCATCCCTTGTCACAGATAAAGAAATAATTAACCGCTAAATAAAATAGCAGCGCATCATTGACCCATCTCGCCTTTGTTTACCGAGCGCTGCTGTTGTCCTGTCGCCGTGTCATCTTCAGCGAGCAACAAGTTCACGAGCAGAGAAGAGTGACTGGGCTGATCTGTTGGTTTCCCATTGCTGATAATGCTCTCCAGTCCTGTTACCATGTTTAAGTAAACCACTCAGCAAATCACTCAGACTATAATTACTGGTGCTGCCCCAAAACACAACAAGCTGGACACTTCAAAAACTTGAAAAGGGCTTGACTTTGCCAGGTCCAAACCAAACGAATGGCTGTTTTAAGAGAAGACGGAGCTGCAGGTGAGCTGAGGACTGCTCAATAAGGAGGGCAGATTAACAGCCTGAGGTGAACTGGAGGAGCAGAACAAATCAGCTAGCCTGGCTCATCGCTTCCCAGCCACTCCTTTTTCACTTGAGCTTTCATCAACATCATCTCTCTGCCTTCCCTCCCAAGGCATTACTAATCAAAGCAGTGGCCGTTTATTCCAGCCAACTTGGCTATGTACCCCTGGCCCAGGGGTAGATTCATTTCAGACCGGACTCTTTTTCAGAGGTGACCACAAATCTAAAAGGTAATTTACTAGCTACTTCAATTACAATTAGGGGCAAGAGAGATGAAATATAACAAGTCATTAAATAGGATAATAAAGTAGGGAGGGAATTAATTGCATTAATGTCTCACTGAATTCTGTTTAATGTACTTTTATATTGGAATGAGGATGTATTACAATTGGGGAGGAAAGCGTAGGGCTTTATTAGCTGTTAAAATATAAAGTATAAAATAATTTTTCAAAATGTTTAAATGCCGTATTCCGTCACATGACATGATATGCGATGAAAAAATGTGACTTCTAACCAAGCTGGTATTTTAAAGTGGGTGAAATTAGCCAGTAGGTAATGTTTGGCGTCATCATGTGCGGTGGCACAGGGCTTTCACCCAGAGCAGCCAGCAACCTGGTCTGCACCTCTTTCTGCCCTCCTCTTCCCCTCTTCCTTCCCCCTCTCTTTCTTTCCCTGCCCTCTTCCCCTCTTCGTTCCCCCTCTCTTTCTTTCCCTCCTTCTTCCCCTCTTCGTTCCCCTCTCTTTCTTTCCCTGCTTCTTCATTGTCTGCAGTATTTGCTTGTATTTCAGCATGTTCTGGTAATCGGGAGATGAAATCTCTCCTTTATTTGCTTCTATACTCCTCTGGAACAGACGGGCACCGTCAGCTTTCTTCCCTCCCTGAAAGCCAGACAGAATGAGCTTAAACACAGACCCATGGGGACCTGTGCTATGGATGAAAGACACTCCTGTTTAACCATCACATAGACACACACACACACACACACTCACACACACTGAGGCACACACAAAAACACTCTCCCTCGGACATACATCATCAATGAGGATTGTGTGGCTATTGACAGTTTAAACTATATTCACACACAACGTCTAGGCAGTCGTCTGTCTTGGGATGCCGGTGAGGGCGATTCACTGGCAGCACACAGAGAGAAAATGATATAGCTCAGGAGAGTCACAAACAAAAGATTAAGAAATCCCTTTTTTGTGTGTGTGTGTGTGTGTGTGGGGGGGGGGGGATTTAGTTTATTGAGGCGTTATGACATAAAGGACAAGTGGATGTCTCAGGAACCTCACATGTGTATCTATGTGTGTATCTCTGACTGTGTTTATGTTTACACTTTGCATTTTCCTCAGCACTGTTGATGGGCAAAAATGGGACTGTCCCCTGTGCTGGGATCTGTCCTATTTAGCCCCGTCTTCAGTGGTGAAACAGGGACTCGACTCATTTCGCTTTTCCCTTCTCATGTCATGGTTATTTGTCTATGAGAGATTTAGAATCCTGCATGTCAATAGATAACAACCCTTCACGCAAGGCTTGATGCAGTTCTTTGTAAGCGTAATTCTAATTCTCCTGTACATTGTGTGTGTGTGTGTGTGTGTTTATATGTTGGAAGCTAATAGATTAGGGTAGCACTGTTGTTTGGTTATGATAGCCATGCAATCACATATGTGCATGTGTTGTGTCCATGTAAGTGTGTGTGTGTGTGTGTGTTGATGGAATTTATGGGGACTTGTTTGTAGGTACCTGTGTGTGCGTGCGTGTGTGTGTGTGCGTGCGTGTGTGTCTGGTGGGGTGTCTATCTGTGTGTCCGTCTATACTAGTGCGTCTTGGCTGGGCTGGATCCCTCTCCCCTGAGGTGTGTGTATGTGTGTGTGTGTGTTTGTCTGGTGGGGTGTCTATCTGTGTGTCTGTGTGTACTAGTGCATTTTGGCTGGGCTGGGTCCCTCTACCCTGAGGCTTGCACTAAGGAGGCGGGCCTTATTAGATTTGCGCTGCTGGGATGGCGCAGTGATCAGAAGTGGAGAGCAGCATATGGACGCAGACTTGTGTCCCGCCTAATTATAGGCATTATCTCATTTGCCATTGTAAGGGACTGTTGTGCCATCTTCCATTTATTTAATTATGCTTTTCACATATTGGCAGGGACCATTTGGTCCGCAAAAAAAAAAAAAAAAAAAATGTTGGGGTGGGGTGGGGTTGGTGGTAGGAAGGTTTCCTCTGGTTTTGTATGTTTTCAAAGAAGAGGGGTAAAAGAAGACAACTCCTGCACCTCCCCCCAAAAAAATCGGCTTTTGAGTAATGTTGAGCAATTTGTCAAGCAATTAGCTGTGCTAATTAAATTTTTGTCGCTCTAATCAAACGAATATGCTAAAACATTCTTGCTGCCACCAGTCCAGTGTCTGTTCACATTTAACTTGATGGTTTAAAAGAGGCTTCTCGGCTCCTTCCCACTCCACTTGATCACTCATTTGCATTTTATATTGGTAAATCAAATTAAGCACCCGCAGCTTTTAACTTGATTGACTATGGCCAGGGCTGCTCAGATGGGACTTTTTTTGCTGAAAATTAGACCAATTTTAATGTGTGCAGAGCCGGTCTCCCTTGTATTCAGCAAATCACATTCACTCAGCTAATTAAAATGATTTCTCCCCGCGCCAACCCTCGCATGCCAGGGGTTTGATAGATTTGCCCACCTGGTGCTGCCTGACTGGATTTCCTGGAGCCGGGGGGGGGGGGGCGCCCCTCGCACCGGCTGCCCCACCTTGGGGAGGCAAGACCACAGAAGAGAGACTAGGAGCTTGGAAAACTGAGGCTTGATTGGACCAGCTTATTTATTTATTTATGTTTATGTATGTATTTATTTGTTGATGGATGGATAGATAAATAGATAGATACAGACAGACAGATAGATAGATAGATAGATAGATAGATAGATAGATAGATAGATAGATAGATGGATGGATGTGGAAAATGTTTTAGATTTACTTGCTGGTTGCTTTTTTCTGTTGTGTCATATTTAAGTAACCGTTTTTGACAAACTTGATATTTCGAAACATCACACATATCTCATGTGAATTTTGACCAATGAGGCTTTTTTTCTGCCTCCAAAACCCAACACAGCGGATGCAAGTATTATTTGCATAATCTGTCCAGTAAATGCAGCCTACACGTGAATGAAAGTGTTACCCATTCTACTCTCAATCTTTCACGAGTGCATTTTACACCAGACACTGACATACATCTCTCGTAATCGTTTTTAGCGGAGCATTTTATCCCACTGAAGGAAAAAAAACCTGAGATGAAATGAAGATGTCACTCAGGATATGTATATGTTAAGAAAGAGAGGGAGAAAGAGAAAGAGAGGGAGAAAGAGAAAGAGAGAGAGGGATGAAGAGCAGAGGAGAGAGGCCGAGGTGGGAGTGAGGTGGAGGCGAGATGTCGTCGCTGCGTAATCCCCGCAGGCCGTAATAGGTGCAGCCCAGCAGCGTTCCAGCTCGGCATTTCACCCCCACCCACCCCCTGTGTTCTGACAGTCAGCTTAATTGCAGCTTTTAGGATCATTACTGTTCCAATGTGAATGTCAAAATGGAGGAGGCTTCCAGCCTCCATCTCCCCCACCCCCACCCCCACCCCCACCCCCACAAACAAGCACCTACCATTTTGACAATGCAAGGACTACAGGGAGAGACAAAAATCATTATTTATCATTAATTTATCATAAAATATATTTCTTTTCAACGTCCTTATTGGACTCATGCAGAACACTGGAGAAATTGTCTTTTTCAGATAGAGAAAAGTCTTTATCTTTGTCTTGTATTGATTGTTTTTGACAGCAATAATTTTATATAGCATGTTAAAATGGATGTCAATTAAATCGATAAGAATCAGTGTTTGTGTCAGTGTTGACTTTTGTAATGGTTTTCCTCAAGTTTTCCACCTGAGTGCTATGTAATGCTACCAGGGAAGGTTTGGGACATGAAGAAAGCCTGCTAGTTAGCATGATTGCTAATTAAGCCCAGAGTGGCTGGCATTGGAAGCCGCCTTATAAGCACGTCAGCTGAGAGATCTCTGACCCGTGGGCTCTAACAAGGGAATTGGATTTCTGGGCCAGACTCATCTGCTCCACAGGGCCTTGCTAATGCCGCTGATTTCATCAAGCTGCCAACAGGCACTGTCAATAACAAAGGAAACCCCCCAAATGTATGACAGAAACCTACTGCCATACTGTATTGGAAGGACATTACGGGATGTTTGATCTTGTTGATATAAAGAGAATTTTTCCTGTAGACTGTCATCAGTGTTTCGGTATATTCAGTTGTTGTGGTTTTGTGGAGTCTGAACACATGATTTATTCTAGTATCCATCTCATTGGTAATGCCATGTTTCTGTGAAACTGTGTCCTGGGCTCAAAACAATCAATTGGTCCTCTTGTAAAATCAATTCACTGGTGAGAGTGTGCACATGATATGATCTTATCATTTAAATTCTTCCTTTGTGTAAATTAATCCTTATGCATAAAAAAAGTTTAGCAAATATTTTGTGTGGAAGCCCAGAGACACGCAACTCATGCACTGTTCTGTCCTGTTGTGTTGTGTTATGTTGTGTTGTGTTGTGTTGTGTTGTGTTGTGTTGTGTTGTGTTGTGTTGTGTTGTGTTGTGTTGTGTTGTGTTGT
>JASCQY010000293.1:12550576-12564061 GCA_030264315.1 Sardinella tawilis | reverse complement strand
CACACACACACACACACACACACACACTCACACACACTCACACACACTCACACACACACTCACACACTCACACACACACACACACACACACACATACACACACTCTTTCTCTCTCTCTCACACACACACAAACACACACGCACTCACCCCTCATCTCTGACCCCCCTCCACACCAGCTGCCAAGGCTCTTAGCGTCTCTTTTTCCACGTTCGCTCAGCTGACAACTAACACTTGGAGTGTCCTCTTCATTGACAAGCTCCAAAGAGAGCATCCTTTCCACACGTCCTCTGTTGGACTGTTGGCATCCCTCTGGAATAACAATCCCTGCCCCCCTCCTCCTCACAGCTCAATTCAAATCTGTAATGAAATGAACAAGTGAAGAAAAAAGACATTAAACCTTATTATATTTTATGACTAAATAAATACAGATGCTATGTCATCACACTATGTTCTTAATGTGTTGGTCCGTTGGTCCATCGGAAACCGTTTTGCTTTTTTCAGTGACAGCAGTGTTTGCACGTGACTTAGGTCTATTGACCTTGTTCTTAGAGGTGCTTTGATTTCATAAACTTTCATAACGCCTTTTCTTTTATTTAAACATACTGCTAATAGTGCAACTGTAATAATAAGGGAATATTATTATGTTACTTACTACAGACTCATTGGCATAGCCGGAAAAATAAATCCAGAACATAAATCCATCTGTGGCCTAATTATTCCAGGCAAGGCGCTGCCGTATCCTGCTGGATGGATCAATTCAGAGATGTTGTCCCAGCAGCAGCAGCTCTTGGGCTATTCTTGCACCCAGTGTGGTGGGTCAGGAGCTGGGACTGGTCCAGGGGGAAGCAGCGCTACATTCTGTCCCCTTTCCTGCAACCCCACAATGCAATCTGGTGTCATCCAGGAGCCCCCGATTGTTAGCCTGAACCTCCTGGAGGTACAGTGGCCCTTTTGTTTGCTCTGTCCATGGAGCTGAATATGGTCAGCCAGCTAGACAGACCTGAGGGCTATTCTAGCGAGACTTTTGTCCTGCTTGCTGCACACCACACACACACACACACACACACACACACACACACACACACACACACACACACCATCCCTTTCCCCCTGTGGCCCACACAGCAGAGGAAAAAAGGAGGCACTTTGGAGGGGGACTGACTTGGGCATACAGCACTTCCAGTGTCACTTGGTGTGTGTGCTTCAGCAAATTACCTGACTCACACTTATGAGTTGGAATGGAAAAACAAGATGCCATGATGACACCTCACACTCTTCCATGTGTTCCATTTCAAATGTGATGTCAGCCTATTGCACGCGTGTAGAATGGGCCCCAGCAGCGCTGACTAAGGCACAGGGCAGATTCTTTTCTCTACAGTGAAGGTCTCTAGTATGTTCAGATGCTATAAAACTCATAGGCCTATTTGGGCCAAGGACTCACTCAGTAACAGATATTTTAATTGCCCGCAATGTGCCTTCTTAGTGACGATTAAAACAGCAGATTCCCATAGGCTATTTTCTTATGTTAAAACCCAATTAAAGAATTGTTGATTTAAGCAAAAGAAGCTAAGAGCTGGAGACTAAACAGGCTTTTGATGTGTCTATAGTTCTGTGGCACCAGAGCCCTGCTAGCTGGTTTCACTCACAGGAGGAGCTTGACTGAGTAGCATCACATTGTGCAATGAACCAGAGTTCCAGCTAGGTGGCCTGACTGTCAGAGACGTGCTCCCGTGGAGTCAAGAGTCACGACTCACCATTTAGGTCCCCTGCCTTCGCTTCAGCCAGCGTCTCTCTAAGCTCTGAAAGAATATTTTGGCCCTTAGATCCCCGAGGTGGCCCCTGGGTCAAAGCTCACTCTGTGCCTGGAGTATCCCCCGAGTCAAATGTCATTTAGAATACACAACCCACATCAAGCTCTCTGCATGCCATCCCATATACCAGCGTTTGAGACGTATTAGTAACGTGTGTTTGAGACGTATTAGTAACGTGCGTTTCAGACATATTAGTAACGTGCGTTTGAGACGTATTAGTAACGTGCATTTGAGACGTATTAGTAACATGCGTTTGTGACGTATTAGTAACATGCGTTTGAGATGTATTAATAATGTGCGTTTGAGACGCATTAGTAGCGTGCATTTGAGACGCATTAGTAACGTGCGTTTGCTCCCCCTAACTGGCCATCAACTAACCGTCATAGTCTGCCTTGCTGCTGTTTTGTTCGCTGCTGATGAGATGAGACTGTCAGTCATCACCGGTTCTCACTGTGAGGTCACCTCAGATGACATCAGGATTATAGTCATTGTGTCTTTGCTTATGGTTTTTATTCCTGGAAGAATCCATCATTAAACAAGAGTTATGTGAATGGGGGAACATTTCCAGGAAGCAATAATATTGAAGTGGCTCTTATGTGCCAAATAAACATTGCATCTTTATTTTTGAGGATTTGAAACTAAGCTGTTAAATTCACACAGAACCTATAGCTCATTGTACACCATCACATGGTGACGGTGGGTCTAAAACTAGCCATGAGCACTGCCCAAACGCATGCTCCATTATTACATGGATGTTTGAAGAATTTCAACGGATGTTTGATGTTTTGCTCAATTGTGTGCCATGTCCCATCCTCTCCTCTCTATCGTTCCTTTCTATTTGCAGAAGACACTCTTATCCACGGCAGGATGGAGGCCTGCACAGCTGACTGGTGAAAGGTGTTCGTCCTATCAGGCGAGCCCTGGCGTCAGTCTCATCAGATCAGGGCCAGACCCAGAACATCTGCATGACAGACTTGGGATTTAAAGTGGAATTATCAAAGTGTTGTGTGTTCTCTTGTTCTTGTCATTTTGTGTAAAAATGTGGATTGAAGATTGACAATGAAACATGAAGATGTCCATAGTCCTCTAAAGCTGATACAAGATAGTAATTTGTGTGATCAGTGAGCTTTGATAGCATCAGATTAGAGACAAAATCCTAAAAAAAGGGCAGGGTAGGGCAGTGTTAATATAGGAGGGAAAAAAATATTTTATCTACATTTCTTGCATCCACATTAGTTACTTTGTTACCATGAGTTTCCTAATAATGACATTCTTACATTAGATTCTCAGAAAGCTCACAGAGCTTCAATCTATACATACTAGGCCTATTCATTTTATCTGAGTATGTGTATATCCACTTTATAACCATTAGGCATGTATTTAAGGTAAAAAATGAATGACATTTCATTCAATTGATGGTTAGGCTACTAGAATATCATGGCTTTTAAAGAATAGGTAAAGATTTGCTGTGAGATATCCTACTTCTAGAGGTCACGATGCCCCCTGTTAGCTCACTGCAACTCACAGAATAATGTAAGAAACTGCATCTGTCAATAAATAAATACATAAATATTGGAATAAAATAAATAAGTAAATGAATAAATAAATAAATACATATATAAACAAACTGCATTTACACGTTTATGGCCAAGGTACCTCGCGGTGTTGCCTACATCAGCCGCGCAACAGCCTTAAAGCTTAAATTCAACATTTTTAAAAACCAACTCCTATCACTAAAGTTAAATAAATGTACTTTAGATTTGTTGTGGAGTAGCCAACAAAAATGTCTTCACGCCACTGTGCTACAAGCCACTACTGGTGTGCGTCTCCAACGCGCTATGCACTTGCGAATGTCTGTGTCCGCAGACACTCATGCGCGTGTGTGTGTGTGTGTGCGTGTGTGCGTGCATGCGTGCGTGCGTGTAATCTGGCACCGCTGTTTGGACTTGCGTGAGTATTCACAGGCATTGTGAACGCATGCGATTCTGGAAAGATGGTCTGTTTCTCTTTGAGTTTTGCTTGTCGGGGAGATGGGGAAAATTGCTTCACCAACCCCGAAATTGGATGGCCGCTTAGCAATTGCATGAATTCAAATGATAATACACTCATAACACCGTAACCCAAAGTGTTATTTCAGAGAAGTCTGTTCTTCTGTTACTGCTACACTCATCCGCCTACAACCAATTGACAATTGACAAATGGCTTGTGTTTCATTATATTTCATGTTTTCATGTAAATCGCCGACAATTTATGTTGTCTATTACTTTAACTGCCAAATGCTTATCACGCTGGCTTTCAAAATGAACCAAAAGGTATCGTCGCATATTATACATGGACGCATTATATACAGTACGTCAAACTTTTATTAGGCTACTGAAATGACCTGAAGATATAGTTCTACATATGGCGTTATTTTACATCATTTAATAAAACGACAGGACACATCAAGTCTGACTGATAATTCAGAGTCCACAATAGCATATGTTTTACTCCTTTTTACTTCAGCAAAGAAAGGTACACAAAAAGTGGCAGGTCTTCCGACAATAAATAATAAATTATTATTATCATTATTATTTTGTAATACAGGAACAAACAAAAAGTAACCATTTTGTCCAGGGCTAGTCAATGGTTATAACTTATAACTATACACATCTTTGGGAAAGAAAAAATGTTCTTGGACGGACACAAACACATAAAATTCCCACCAAGCTTGTGGCAAAATAGAGGTATACCTTGTTGCAATGCTTTAGTAATTGGGCTTCAAATGAGACCATGGAACCAAAAAATATCAATGAAAAAAATGTGGGAAAGCTGTAGACCTCTGCCTATCCTTCCAAATGCCGTCGGCTAATTGCGGCCTAGTCTTACTCCACACTGCATTAGAGTAGAATCAACAGTCTCTGGTGGTGGTGTAGGCACGTACAGTTGCGCTCACTGCACCAGCTTACACATGGGTGTGAAAAAGTCTTTCGCAGTATGTCACAGAGACCCACCCAGAGTAAAAAATGATATAGTGTGGGTATTTTTGGCAAAACTGTCGTAAACCTCTGTTCCAACCCACAGCACTCCGCACCAGGGAGGTGATGCAGCGGAACTTGCTGCATGATGCGCAAGAATGGTTCAACTTTCAACTTGCATCTGGTACACGCCAGTAATTCTGTTTACCAGGCGAATCTACTAAGCCGTCTCACACAGTATTTTTGCAACGCTCGGCAGGTGCACTGGTGGCTTTCTGGTCTCGTGGATCCGAGCGCCATAAATCCCATGATTGTCTTCACAGTGTATTAACGCAACGGGCGGGTTGTTCATACAAAGCGGCCTGGTTGCCGTTTTCCAGGATGCTCTTGTCGGGTGGACAAGTCCCTCCTCGGTTCACTTCACGGAGTTGTAAAAAAGAGCATCGCGTCCACGTATCCTAGGCCTCTATCGGACTCGCCACCATACTGTTGGGAGTGTCTGGAAGCTGCGAGGACATGGAGGCCACTTCACTCCCTGTCGAGTTCGAACCTGGTCCTCCTTCCGAAAAATTGACCTGTAAAAAAAATCAATGCAATTATTATTATTATTATTATTATTATTATTATTATTATTATTATTATTATTATTATTATTATTGTTCATTTTTGTGTTATTGTTATTGTTATTGTTATTATTATTTTGCATTTCACAGTAAATTGTCTATTTGGCTTCTTTTGTGCGTTCTTGGCACTCACCAGTTGTTGAAATGCTGGCTGGTCGATTTCACTTTGCAGGGCGAAATCACTGAGGACTTTCCAAGGCGCCTGGTAACTTTGCACTTCCACCTGGTTTGCCTGTAAACCACCATCGTGCCTCTCCGGGCTGGTGGCCACCATGGGAGTCCCTGTCATCCCCTGGATATTCTGCATATAGTCCCAGATAAACTAATTGTCAGATATGGAAATTAACGGATATATTTCAAATGACACATCTGATAAACACACTTTAATTTGAAATTTCAACTGGTGTGTATGTGTGTGTGTGTGTGTGTGTGTGTGTGTGTATGTGTGTGCAGATGCAGATTTATCTTATACACAGCTCTTGCCAGACTGTGGGCTTACTACTCGGTATATTTATGCTTCCATGCACACATGCAACCTATTGTGTTGTACCAAAGGATTTGACTTTCTAGACTCGCGCCTCACCGTTTTGTCATTAGGCTGCTGCTGTTGGAGCTGTTTCATGAGGATGCTCCTCTTTTTGTCCTTGCACCGTTTGTTTTGAAACCACACTCGGATGACCCGGGGACTGAGGCCTGTCATCTCCACCAACTGCTCCTTCATTAGTGCATCGGGCCTGGGGTTCGCGTTGTAGCAGGTCCGCAGCGTGTGGAGTTGCTTTTCGTTGAGCACTGTCCGAACGCGTGTGGTCTTCTCTGGTTGTTTATGGACGTGGGGCCGAAGCGCGGGCTGTCTGGCCGAGATGGGTTCTGCTGTAAGTAAGAGAGACTGGGTAAGTATTATGTAAACAAGCCTTCTCACACTCACCCAGGTATGGGCGTGCTCACTCCTTTTAGGGCGCATGGGGATTCAGAGGTTAGAGAAATTCATTTCTAGAATACATTATTTTGGCAGTGTATTCCATGCTTGATCTAAACAAACAAATACAACATTGAAGCGCGCGGACAGTACAAGTGTGTGACCACATTTCAACGTATGAGCATAAATTTCTGGTCAGATGTTTGGCTATCCCGTGCGAAATTGCAATTGACTGTTTCACGTGCAATGTTTTTGGTCCTGCAATCTATGGGCACACAGTTGAGGAGGTGACGTAGTTTTGTCTCCTACTCACTAATAGTCATAGTCTCCTAACTGGCTAATTAGCAGACATCATGGGTTACCTTGACTTCCTGGTAGTTACAAAACCTACAACATTGCTCAAGTTATTTAAGAAATTCACCACAACTCTGACAGGACAATGCCCACAGCACGCGCAGACAGAAGCACCAGCGCGTATGTCTGTGGCCCGAGGGGAGTGATCTATGCAGTGTATTACTACTACAAATACTCATGGTCTATGGACTGGGCATGAAATGTCCTCGAACTATCCCGCTCATAAATCCTATTTAGGATAAGCGAGTAGGACGAATAATTTTGACCATCTAGAACATAATTTATAAGTTTGACCTCATATCCGACTGTTATATTTTTAATTGATCTCTGCGTTTAACGTAATACATGTAATCGAAACAGAAATTAATCACTAAACATATATTGGACCATTTTCTTATGCTGAAGTCTGAATGCTGTGAACGCATTCTGTCAGGCAGGCTACTGTACCCATTTGCATTCCCTGCTATGAGCGACCTGGAGCAGGGCACTGCAGCGGAGGCTTGCACTCTTTCTAAATGCAAATTCAAATCACGAGATTCACGACTGAGATTTGATTTCTCTCGACCGTAAGTATTCTCTGAAAATATTTAAATTGAATGAGGCTAACAGACCACTCGAAGTTGTTCTCTGTTTCGGTGTCATATTGGTCTATTTGAGGGTAATTTTCTGTAATTTAGGTCTAGGGTATAAAAAGAAAAAAGAAAGCCGTAATTGACTACAAAATAATGCATTCACGGTAAAAGTGTCCTTGGAGGCTATGGGCACAACTTTTGTAAACTATTCTGGATTTCATATTTTCATGCTGCCCTTGGCTAATAATTAGCCTACAGAGTAAAATGTAACAAAAGCTTCATGCAAGGACCCCTCCTTTCCCATAGCTGCCAGAACACTGTCAAACGGGGCAATATTTGTCATAAATAAAATAACACAGCAGGTGGATTAATCCAAAGAGGAACTCCATACCTATGCTCTAAAAATGTTTGCAATAATCATAAACAAACAACGGAGCACTCGGGACTCCCTGTCAGTCTGGGTTGAGAGGTGAGAGATGAAAACCCCAGTTCTAAAATGTACATACATTTGTTCACACTCAGTAGCCCATATTTTTGTGTGGCACTGAATTATCGAACGATTCGCAAAGCGAACGTGTTCATTCATTAATTCCTTTTTACATAAATGTCTTGACAATGCCATTGGCCAGTGACCAATATAGCCTACAGTATGTTCATGAAAGCTTATCTCTCTCTTGATGTTAATATTGTACGTCAGTCCCGCAACAGTATACAGAAAACAAGGGCAACTTTGTAATAGAGCACTTAACCTCATTGCAAAAGCCATCACTTTGTTCCATTGTCAGGCTGTCACAGATGTACTTGTCCATCAGCGTAAAGCAAATTCAAAATGGAAAGAAATTCGCTCAGGTTTCACAACCAAAAGGGAGGTAAATGGCAGCGGTTCCAACCGGCTAATTAGACACCCGATGGGTTTAAGCTTTAAGTTTGAAAAAAAAAAACATTTTGTTTGTCATCCTTAAAATGTTGAAAACGGGTAAGCAAACCTTTTCGCAAGATTAGAAATGACAAACCTACCTGCCATCTGTAAGGGTCTTGCCGGATGCAGAGGGCTGAGGGGGTCTCCAGCACCCAATGTGGCTCGTTCCACCACGTCGTGATCGGCCCGGCAAAAAAGACCATCCTCCCTTAGAGCAAACTCGTCCCCGGGGATGAGCTGCCGGCTGCAGGCCACACATCGGAAACACTCAATATGATACACCTTCGAGCGGGCTCTCATGACGAAGTCGTTCTTGCTGAAGCCGATGTTGCATTTTGCGCATTTTATTCCGTATAATCTGTAGACAAAACAGCAGCAAACGATTGGAATTGTGAATTATGTGGTGGCAAGCTCACACTCAAAAGGGATCTAATTAGCATATGACTAAACGATTTGATGTTATGACAAAGAGCAAAATGAGACCCATAAAGTTATTGCAGAATTTGGAAGAAAATGAAAGACAATTAATATAGGCTGTTGAAATGTTGGTCAGTTGGTGGGAACTCATGGTCCACACATACACACTACACAAGTAGCCAGCGCTGTGGATCATACCAGAACATACTACATGCTTGATGAAACCTAGGCCTGAGGTTTTATTTGTCCTCTGTTTATTGTAGATGTCTATTATGATGTTTATTATAGGCGAGAGGACGAGATGATAATGGTTTATTGTTATTGATATTATTATTATTATTATTATTATTATTATTATTATTATTATTATTATTATTATTATTATTAATATCACTGTTGTCGTTATTGTAATAATAATTATTATTAGTAGTAGTAGTATTATTGCTATTATTGCTAGGCCTATATAGGATATATTATTTATTGATTTCCCTGTACTTGCTGCCAAAGTATTATCACCCAGTGTGAGCATCTTGCTCTCAGTATAAATGAATATAACGCCATCAGAGAGCTCAACTAGATCTGTACTGATAGCAGCTTTGACATCAGCTTTAATTTTAAAACGCTATTTGATCCAAGTATTGGATTGCGATACATAAATGAGAACAACCCTGAGCTGCAACTTAATTGCAACGTAACTGAATTACTGGCAATTAATAGACAAAATGACCAGAAGTTGGCCTAGGCTACTTCAAATCCTACAACATAGGCCTATTGAAATTTCTCTTACATGTCGTGTCTAATGCCCCAGTCGAAGTCACACACCCTAGGCCTCCGTAATATACTGTATACATCCAAGCGCTGGAAATGATAAACAAAATGTAGCCTACTGTACCTGATATAGTCCCTTTTACAGTACGTCTTCCCATCTCGGACGAAACAAGTGCAAGACTCGTCCAGATACTGGCTGCACTCGGCACACTTCAAGCACGCGGCATGCCACTCCAGGTCGGGCGACACCCGCAAAATGTACTGGTCATGGATCTGATTCCCACATCCAACGCACAATGAAATTAATCGCTTTTCTGTTGAGGAAATGTGGAGGGGAAATAGTGAGCCAAAATACAAGCGCTGGGAAGAAAGTAGCCTACAACAAACGAAAAATAGCTGTTGTCTTTTTTATTGTTATTTGAATAAGTCAAGTTAGTCTATTGTTTCAAAATGTGATCTTATGTGTAATATGGGTATTAGTGGTTGATATTACAAATATGATATTGTGTCTCTGAAAATGCAACTCTTCTCAAAAGTGCATGCCATAAGGTTCTG
The DNA here is from genome assembly GCA_030264315.1 of Sardinella tawilis. Classification (NCBI taxonomy): domain Eukaryota; kingdom Metazoa; phylum Chordata; class Actinopteri; order Clupeiformes; family Clupeidae; genus Sardinella; species Sardinella tawilis. The sequence continues at coordinate 12,554,169 of JASCQY010000293.1, read as the reverse complement.
AAACAAATGCACAAACTAATAGGCTACAATCTCTCGTAGTACCTGATATTTACCTTCGTAAATCAACTAGCCTACATTAATTTAATCATTAATAGTAGCCTATTACAATGATATTATTCCACTGCCAACCTGTTAGCCTTTTCCAATAATATAGCATAGTATAAAAAACTTTAGCCCAGGGTACTCGGTCTACTGATTTATATAATTATTAAATAAATATGTTTCAATTCCAACTTTTTTTTTTTTTTTTTTTTGCAGTTCAGACTATGCTGTCAGAATTGGTAATAATATTGCGTCCAGAAAGTTTGCAGTGTTATGAAACTAACACGGACATTTCCTTTCACATTCTTTCACAACAATATTATAAATGACACTTACTTTTCGGTGGATCCCCCATGTCCCCCATGTCAAGGAAGTAAGGCGGTGTTAGGTCCACTTTCAAAGCGAGGTGGAAGCGCTTAGGGCCCGGGTGTTTTATTTGGAATTGTGGGTGAGAGTCCGATGAACTGTCGATCTTTCCCGAATGCTGTGCTCCTCGATTGGGACAGGGGTGTGTGTTTGAGCTCCGGTGCTTGGTCACAGCATTGATGGGCCACTCTCTCTCTTTCTCTCTCCCTCCCTCTTTCTGTCTCTTTCTGTCTGTCTCTCTCCCTCTCTCCCCTTTCTTTCTTTCTTTCTCTTGGCTTCAGCTTTACTCTTTTGCCATTGGGCTGACGTAGCGTCCTTCATTGTAAGCTGATTGGCTCTGAAGGGACGAGCAGCTGTTCCTATTATCGTAACGCAGACCCCCAGGACACTCTGCCCGAACAGCGCCTTAGGATTCTGGAGTTTTTGCCCCAGTATGCTTTTATTATGTTCACGTGACAATAGAGTTTACTTGCCCCAAAACATGTGAATGCAAGGCCATGGTAAATTCCTCAAGCATAAGCCTTTGGAGCTGTTGTGGAGAGCACATACTTCTTTGGCGCTGAATAAATTCATATTGCATTTATTCTTTGACAATCCTATTCAAATAGCCTAGGCTATTTACAATTTTTAGATGTCTTTATTTTAAACAGGCGTTCGATGTTAAGTTCCTTAATCACTTTAGTTCAGACAAATAAAACTGTTACATTATTGCTTCTGTCAAAATCATAATTAATATTGTGAACATAATATTTTGTTATTTCTGGTGAAAATTCAGTGGTAGCCAAATAACACATAAAGAAAAAAAATCAGGCCTGCAAGGTGTAATATTGACAGCTCACAATGCACTCACGTCCCGTCTTTCCAGTGCTTCAAATTACTTTGTTTCCTTTTCGCTCAGAGTGCATGTTGCCTGTAGGTAGGGTTCTTTTCGCTCTGGGTGCATGTTGCCTGCCGGTTGTAGGGTTCTTTCACGTAGCCTACACAAACCGGGAGGTCTGGGGCAAGAAGCAGAAGCCAATCGGTGGCACGAGACCCTGCAACAGGATTTTTCCTGAAGCAAAACGCAATTACAGAACATAATTGCAGATAATGATGGACTTAAACGCTGTGTGACACGTGGTATAATCTCCAGAACAAGGTGAATGTGTTTCTATTAAAATAATACAAAACAGCGTCCTGTCCAAGATCTTACTTAGGCCTTTAATATAAAGATAATAAAAATATACGAATAAATCATAAATTCTATTATATATGTTGTATGATTTATTATTTATATATAAGATAATATTTATCTGAAATGATTTATTCGATTCTACCATCCATCAAGGCATTTTTTAGATATTACCTTTATATGTTGTTATTGTCATTTCTTTTTAATCGTGCGTGTCGACGCATGTCACTATGCTAGATTCTGAGCACAATATTGCTATTGATAGCATAAATATATGTAAAAAACATCAGAACTATCTCTCCCAAAAAGACACTTTTTGTGTTTTCACAATGACAGCTACTGCACTTGGCCGAGGCTTGAGCCGGTCATGAAGAGGCTATGCAAAGCGATGGAGGATGGGATGCTATAATACACACAAATGCGCCCTCTTGCGTTCAAAAACCTGCCCTCATTTGTCAGAACCTTAATCGGGTACACAAAGGCTTCTGCGAGAGACCCCGACATCCATTTGACAGTAATTGTTAACTCTGGAATAATTGTTGCTTTAGTATAACTTCATTACGTTCATGCTAATGAAATGGAAAGAATGAAATAGCGCCTAGATGTGTAATTATCAATTGTGCGTTTGCGTTGGATGGTTTTCTGCAGCCATACAAGGCGCGCGGCATTTCCACAGGATGACAAATATCACACCTGATGTTTGAATGACAAAATAAACACGTCCTACGGTAAAGTGCTTTTTTCCCTTAGAAATACTTACCCTCTTTTGGAGGATTTGAGGAAGAAAAAGGGTTGGATATACACAAAAAAATAACAAACTGTATCTTATACTGGCATAACACATCTCACATTGGAGATAAAAACTCTGATTTATTCTCTATTTATTATAAGCATTTGGTAATGCATAGACTATAGAACTTCTGTTTATAACCACCAAAATATATATAAAAGACTGCAATTGAGACAGATATACAACACATAGGCCTACATTCACTGAATGTTTTTCAGAACTACTAAGAGGATCATGGTAGTATGTGTTGTGTTTGTGCCTTTATGTTGACAGTAACAGTGTCTTGACAGCTGATTTTGCCCAACGCATCTAACTGAAGTTCAACAGCCATGCTATGGTTGAGATAACACATTAAAAGTCAGTCCAACAATAACCAATGTTTTGAATGGATAACATCAAACACCCTATTTGCTTAAAAGAGTTGGCCGGCAGTGAAAGGTGTCACTGAAGCATTTCATAAACAAGCCAGGGAAAGGCAGAGCTAGATGATGGATGGATTTCTGCTGCTACTGCTCCTGCACGGGTTGTGCTGAGCAATGACACTACCATAACTCATACCAATGCCATCCATCTCCCAGAGCTCACATAACACATGCACTATAGGCTAACACACAGTCAACTAAACTGCCAGACTCAGTCACCTAGTCAGCGGATAGAAATAGAAACTTAGATTTTGAAAAACGCTACCCCAAGTTTTTTTCCCCCAAAATTAGAATTTTTACCACCTTTGCTGAAAAAGAATTCCTCCTCCTAGAATCGGCAGCATATTCATGAGCAGTGGAGACATACATGTAAATGTAAATGTAAATGTAAATAAATGAACAGTGGAGACTTGTGTGAAGCAATATTTGATAAGGCGTAAAAATACACCACAAACAAAGAAAGGGATGGACTCAAACAAGTCTATTTGGTGCTTAACCTGGAAATGACTCTGAGGCAGTATATGATCGGAGAACAAAGGGGACGGTGGATCTTAATGAAGGCAGAATCAATAGGCAGCCAAGCAGGAGGAAGAGAGCTGAATCATCAGGTCCAAGTACGGGAAGCCCATGGGCATCTGGCAGCATAACCACACAACAGGGCTGCTGGAGGCTTCGGCAAGCTTTGCCCTGTGTGCTTGTGTGGTATTGGTTGATTAGGGCAAGCGGACTGGAGTGGAGCGGAGAGGAGGAGAGGAGAGGAGAGGAGAGGAGAGGAGAGGAGAGGAGAGGAGAGGAGAGGAGA
>JASCQY010000293.1:12536516-12546516 GCA_030264315.1 Sardinella tawilis | reverse complement strand
GGCTATTGAGTTGAAGAATCAACAAGCGCTTTGCTAGAATGGCCCGCTGGCAGTAAAGTAATTTAAGGAAAACGTAAAAAGTTGATTGAAACTACCTTCTACCAATTAAAACTTGGAATTCTTTCAAGTCCTTTTACCTGTCGAGAATTGCAGTGATTCAAGGATTTTTCCCTGCATGCATTCACAAGGTACCCATTTCATGAAGTAATATTAACTTGGCAACCCACACACTTTGCTTGCTTTGTTAAATGGAAATTGTTGCCACAGACAGGGTATTGAATTTGGTTTTGTGTGACAATCTTAAAACCCAGAGTGGTAAACTGCTCTTATCCTCTTGAGTCCATGTTGCTCATTCCTTGCAGTACCCTTGATAGAACTGCAATCTGGAAATGCGCGTGAAGCACTTCCCCTGTTTCACGCAATCAAATAACATTGGAAGCATGAAAGGAGGTCACCCCATGCCTGCTTGAGCATGGTTGGGATGCCAAGGTCTTTGTGAGTATGGCACGTACAGAAAGCCTGGCCTTTTAAAAAGCCTGATTCTGCGTCCACTACGGCCTCGCTTGGATTTGTGGAAGACATTGTTGGCATACACTAGATGCATCGTGCAGGTATGTACACAACCGGTATTCAAATAAACAACGTGCCTGGGCGTGCACACATTAATACAATCACACACACACACACACACACATATACCTGAAAACACAACACCTCCTATGCTAGAATGTGTCATCCTGTTGTCCTGAAAAGGGATGGGGGGGGGGGGCACCACAGACCATATGGCCCCCGTAGTTATGGACCACCTGAGGCTGTGCTGGTAAGCACTGAAGACAAGAGCCACTTGACACCAGTGTGACAGATGGCGTTCCTGCGAGCCAGAGAGAGAGAGAGACGGGGGGGGGGCAGGCGAGTGTCGCTCAACCTCAAGCGACGGTGGAGGTCCCGTGTCCTGTGTTGGTCAGACAGAAGAATGCACGGCAGCAAGGCCGAAGGCACGTCAGGGGCGATTAAACTTGATTGGACTTTCTTCCCTCTTTAGTGTTTCTCTGAGGGAACACTGCCTGAGGCCGTGGCTCTGAGTGGACTTGGACTCACCTTACCGACGGGCACGTCTTCAAAACAAGGACCTTTCAGAGGGGGCTCACAGGCAACAGATTTGAGCGTGAACTTTTCCTGAAGTGTCAAAGATGCACAGGGCTGGCTGCAGTTGGCGCCCTTGCGGCCTCTGTGGCATGAAGCAGACGTCCCGTGTCACAGGCTAGCTGACTGGCTGGCTTTATGCTGCTCAGAAAAGCCAGTTAATTATGCGTCCATGAAGAGGCTGGGATTAAGCAACTCAGTCTGAAGTATATTTCAGGATCCTCTCGAGCACAAGTGCCTAATCAACGCTTCACTTATCTACTTGTCGCAGAGGCGCAGGTATTTCACAGCCTTGCTGTGGAGTGAGGGCTCTTACCTTTGCGCGCGGATTCCTACCTCGCCCGCCAGCGACACGGCTTTCAGCGGCAGGGGCCCCATGAAAATATCATCATACAGCTCGCACCACATGGAGCTCTTGTGGAGACTCCAGAGTTCACCAGAACTTTTTTTTTTTTCATCTCAGTACTTAAATCTTCCACCCCTCCTTCTTCCATGTGGAATGTCCTGTAGTTTTGCACTTTACTGTACATGTGAAATGAAAAGAGCAGAATCGGAGGGCTTCACTCTCGCCATGACGCTTGCTTGGGAGAACAATGCCCAATCAGAAAGCTCTAATCATCTCTGAAAGGATCCATCTCCCACTGACACTGCTTGGCTGGAAATAGCAAATGATAGCCTTTGCATATGTCAGCTAGAAGAAATGGCTATGAAGCTAGTGGGTCATTGTTCTACTCGCAGCGCAATGCAGTCAGAATTGCTTGTTTAAGACACCCTACGTACAAGCCTGGATTATGGCTGATTGACTGAATGAACCAGAGCAACACAAAGCTAACTGTAGGCTTGCACTCTATGAACTGTGTAGAACCTTAGCATCTCACTGAGACTGATCCGAGGTCCGGACTTTGTGACTCTCTCTGACAGAAGAGGGGATGTTGAGCCAAGACTTTGATGTCTGTGAGGGACAAGAGACTCCGAATGGAGAGGACAGCTTGGCAGAGCAGCGCTGAGGAGTTGCCCGGCATGAATAAACAATGGAAATGATGACCATGGGTTGCTCCCCTGCTCCCAGCGAGCACTCTGCCATGGCCAGCAGCAGTGCTTTCCAAATAATAATCGCGCTCCGGCCATGTGGCACGTTAATATTTATGTGCAATATCGTCAGAGCTCCCTGGGTTGCATGGGAAGTGCTTAGTGTGTATGTTGTGTGTATGTGTGTTTTTGGGGAAACAACTGTTGAGCAAATGGTCAGGACATGTTGCCACTTAAGTGTTGGCGTTGGGACAGTAAAATGCATTAACACAATAGCATCATATCGTATCAAACAGGCAGAAAAGGGAACCATTTGTACAACCTTTGTTCAATCAGCGTCTATTTGAAATCAAATGAGGTTTTAACGCAACAACAAATTGATTTAATAATGCTGGCAAATTATTGAACACATAAAAGTGTTGTTTTATTGTGGACAATTCTGACTGCCCTAATGTGGGTCTCAGTCACTTTTAATGCAAATTGATCTCATATTAGTTAGGTATGAATATCATGAGAGTGTCCTCAGAGGGTCTCTGTGAGCTTGCTCTTTTAGAGGAGACTTTTAGTTTGATTTTCTCATGAATATGACATATTGTTCCAAATTTGTATTTTTCCATTTCAAGGCCCATGGTTGTTTACCGAATTAGGAGCCACAGTGATGGGCCCATCAAATAGACAGTGAATCTGCAGCTCCATCAGATTAGAAGGGATTTGTTGTTTTTTTTCCGACAGTAAATGGGGGGTTTGCTTGTCATCTGACAGACAGGAAAGCAGCAAAAGCTTAGTGTGCTGATGCATGGAGTCCTGGGAGTGCAGTGTTTGTCTACTGGCGCCAAGCGGCCCTTGTCGTTTGAGTGTCTGTCTGGCCATTAGGGCCTGGTCATCTGGGCAAGGTGATTCTTCAGTGTCAGAGGGAAAGAGGAGAGCGATGTCTCTCTTACCAGGTTGACTGCATCATACCCATATAGCAAGCAGGTAGAAATGTGGGGTTAAAGTGATTTGCTGTAACATGAACCCAGTCTGACATCGCAGCTTGACAGCAAAGTTTCATGTTACATTATGTCATGGTCTTTACTTTTTGTCAGTTTTTCCCCTTCAGACCAAAACACCATTTGTCTTGATGCATAAGTCGCACATGAAAGGGTTACATTCCGCATGATTCATGTGGATTATCAGTGCTGCACAAGAGTGCTACAACTCACCAGTGGGGATGGAAAGAAGCTCCGTCAGCAGGCCAGCGACAAGCTCCTCCATTTGGGTTCACCTCAAAAGAGGTGAGAGAGTTGATGAGATCGCCAAGCACCCCCTGTTCCTCTCTCTTTGTGCAGGGCGTTTTAACTCTCCAAAGCCTATAAAGCACTAGTCTGCGGATGCTGAGAGGACTTCAAGATTTGCCTGCCTGTTTCAGTGCTGTCATGACAACAAATCATACCTGTGCAGCAACAAGTGAAGCGCCAGAGCAGAGAGAGAGAGGGAACAGGGGATAGAGGGAGAGGGTAGAGGGAACAGTGGATAGAGGGAGAGGGAGAGAGAGAGAGGGAACAGTGGATAGAGGGAGAGAGAGGGAACAGGGGATAGAGTGAGAGAGAGAGAGAACAGGGGATAGAGGGAGAGGGAACAGGGGATAGAGGGAGAGAGAGAGGGAACAGGGGATAGAGGGAGAGAGAGAGTGGGAGATGGAGACACAGGAGCTGTGAAACAGAGGGATTTAGGTACGTGACAGCCTGAAGCGGTGCGCTGACATGACAAGTCAGCCCGTGTCAAGTGTCATGGAAAGTCAGTGTTGCATCCCAGTTCCTCTGTTTGGAAGAGGAAAGTGTGTAATGAAGGGGAAGAGGGGGAGGGAGAGAGGGAGAGAGAGAAAAGAAAGGATGACTGCTAGGTGGTTATGAGAAATTTTCCCCTTTTTTCGCCCCTTTGCCAACTTCAACTTCCCAGTGAACAACAGGCAGCTTTCACGCTCCGTGGACTCTAGCTGAAATCTACACCTTCTTCGGCAAAACGACTATCCTGCCCGAGGCAGGGTCCATCTTCCGCCCCCACTCCCTGTGTTTGGCAGCTGGGACGGAACTCACAACTCACCTCCCTACACGCTCCGCAGCAGATCCTGACTTCCTAAGCCGTACGGACATGATGGATTCATTAGGACCAGAATTAGCCTTTGTCGGCACACATGGTGCTTCACACCTTTGAGTATGAATCACAGAGACACAGCGCGTGTGCTCCTTTCGAGGCTGTCATTTCCGTGTTCTGCCTCTAATTCTTTGCATAAAATGCCTATGGTAACTATGGTATAAAATGCCTATGGTAACTATGGCATAAAATGCCTATGGTAACTATGGCATAAAATGCCTATGGTAACTGTGGCATAAAATGCCTATGGTAACTGTGGTATAAAATGCCTATGGTAACTGGTGTAACTGTGTGTATGCATGTGTACTTTTTATTTGTGTTTAATGCATCAGCTAACCTGACTCTCGTCATATGAATTTCAGAACGTCAAGCTCCAAATAGTTCATCTGGGATTTCTCCATTAGACATGTGTTTCAGAAGGCGGGGCCTTATAAAAAATCATTTAAACCACTTGTCCATTATCTTCATTGCCATGCTACTTGTAACCCCTCACATTGATGAGAGTCTCTCTTTCCTGCTATGTGACATCCAAATCCCGCTGGGCGATCCTGTTTGGCTCAACCATTTTTTGGGACCTTGAAATCCCTCGAGTTCAACCCAAGCAGTTATCTTGTTCCAAAGGTACAGTGTCCACCAGTATGCTCACATGGCCATCTAAATGGTTGAATTCTCAAAGTATTTTAAATGTCATAAACCTATCATCAATGTTAATATATATTATGTCAATATAAACAAAATCAAAGGTCATTTTGCTAATACACTATTTGAAACCTTGTAAATATGCCACATGATAACAAAGCCAAAATAAATAGCATGATACAGCTGTTGTGTGTTTCCAGGACTTCTAGAAACTTACAATATATACAAATATTAATTAAATGTAAAAATGGAACTGTAAAGTCAAATTGTGTCATGCAGCCATCAATGACCAGAAAATGGCCCTTGTGTCAAATCTAATGCATCAGCATTGCGTCTGATCAACTAGTTTGGCATTGCTCAATGCAAAGTCAATGGAGGTACCAAGACAGGCACTAGTCATCGCCTCGATACATCTATGTCTACCAGACAATAGAAGAACACTGAGAGGATTTAAGTGTGTTTCGGACCATGGCGAAGATCTTCATAGTTTGAGTACAGGACAGTTCAAGTTGCATGCTAAACACACACACTGCGAGACCCCTGTAACTCAATAGTTGCGTTTGTGTTCTGGCTGGCGTCAAGGAGACCACACCACTCAACAATAAAGGCATACCTGGCATTCTTCTCTGGCCTGCTCTGCTCGCTGAGGGCAAGTGAATTGGAGCTTGCCAAGCACAACAGAGCAGCCATGTCGCTAATGAATGAGCCAAGCCACCCCACCAGACCCATCATCGGCCTCCTTGACAGACAATCCAAGTGTGAAGTTGCCCTTTGCGTTGCCCAATTACCCCTATTTGAAGTCCCTGTGCTGCCCCCTTCCCACCCTCCACCATGCCACAGGAATGCTCCAAAGTGTGCCTTAGAGCAAAAGTTCATTTTTTAACACTTAAAGCCTTGTTTCCAGATCATTTTTTGATTAAATACAGTGAGTAAGATTTATATTTTGAATCATAATACTATTACAACAATTTCCATGTGTAGCTGTTGCTCCCCCGCCCCCTTCAGAATGGCAGCTACATGCACTCTCTGAATCGCTCCTTAAACGCATTAAACATTCGTTTGTAAAGACGTGAAACTTACCGAGTGTCCATTAATGTTCACTGAAGTGCTGACATAAATATTACTCCAAACTGCATGGTTTCCAATTTTCCAGGTTTTTGACCATTTATCCTCAATTGTGGACCTATTTTCACACCTGTATCCATCCGAATCAGAATTTAGTAGTAGTAAAAGTAATGAGGGAAGTCACAGTTCGTGATGATTTTTGTGTCAGTGCATCCGTGAACATTACTAACCCCACGGTGAGTTTCACGTCTTTACAAACGAATGTTCATTGCGTTTTAGGAGCAATTTGGGAAGTGCACATTGTTGCCATTCTAAACACTGCACCAAAAAACGAAAATTCTCCTAACAGAAACATGTTTCAGAATTAACATTTTAACGATTGTATTTCGTCAGAAGCGATCTGAAAACAAGGTCTTAAGGGTTAAAAACCGAACCCCTCCATTAAGCGGGCGAGGCGAGCTGGCCTTCCAGAGGAAGTCATGGGGCTCTGGGGGCAGTGCCCCCTTCCCCTCCCCCTCCCAAGGCCCATCACCACCATCCCCCACAACCCCAACAAGAGAGCTGTTTTCCTCTGTATGGACGACAGATGAGGCCAAGGATCAGCCCAAGGTATTGAAAAGTATCAAGGCTTTTGCGGCTGACTGCTGCTCGGGCTTGTCGGGGGAGACGCAGAGGACCTCGGCCCACGGCGTGTAGTGTTACCGGTTTGCTTCGGGCTGCTGAGAGAGGCGATGGTGTTTACGTTTGACACGTTAGTAGAGTTCCGCATGGTTTCTCACATTTTTCAAGGTTTAAAATCCTCCCGATTTGTACTAGAACGAGAGCTAGGAACTCGAGCACCTTGCTCCTTTTTTTGTGTAATTTAAATGGTGACAGGAGATAAGCGTAAAGAGTAAAACTGAAACAAACTAAATACAAAAGAAACTTAGCGTCTGTCTCGCAAGTTCGCTATCTTAAACCAGTTCTAAACAGTCTTGTTTGCTAAATGAGCCCAGGCATAGAGTAGCATCACTATGTGTGTGCTAATACTTGTTAACATTATGAAATGGGTTCATAGAGATTCTATCTAAAGCAAATATACACATGACTTAAGTTACAACTCAAACACTCACAGACATTGCTGCCATAGCCGCGTGGAAGACAAACTCAGTAGCGGATTCACTTGCACACTCAATAAGTGTTTCTGACATTCTGCAGCTCCATGCCAGTGGCTCACAGGATTGCCAAAACGTAAACATTAAACTAGTGTCAAAATAAAGGTTCACCTTTTCTTGTCAAAATACCTGTGTCTTTTCTATTACATTGCATATCATTTAGCATGAATTAAATTTACAGAAAACAATTCACAAACATGTCTTTTAGTGTGCTTAAACCTAAGGACAGAACAACAGTATTAGGCCTACTTACAGTTCAAAGTGACTTTGTAAATAATGTAAAAAATATTGAGTATTTAATCAAATCGTTGGTTTAAGAAATCGATACTGTATCGAATCGCCATGAAGGTGCCGATTTACACCCCTACTATACACATTTATTGCTGACTTCTTTGTTCTACTGAGAAATTGCCAGGGCAAATGACTATCATTTTCTGTTTCACTTTAACTGATGATACCTTTTCCCCTTGGATTCTTTTAAATTTCCTGAAAATTTATATTTTTATGTTAAACATAATATAGAAAAACTCATACTCATACAGTACATACACAAACAGCTTTCATTTTCATTTTTTTTTTTTTTTGATGTGTGGAAAGCGAAAAGACCGTTTAATGAACGATCCACTGTGTGGGTTGGCTGTAAAATGAAATAATTAAAGAGTGACATTTTTCCAGTATGGCAGATCGGCGGGTACAATGACTGTCTCAAGTCAAAAGGCATCAGGGCTGTGGCGACTGGAGCTCTCTCCAGGGAGTAAGACAAGATGATTCTGTTTGCATGTGTGACTCTCATCCCTCTGCAATTATCATGGTGAATAGTGGCTGGGAAAGGTAATTGCTTTGTTTTTTTTTTTGTTTTGTTTTCAATTATTTGGTTGAGGCTCCGGCAATTTACTTCATTCTATGAAATCTGCCAATTAGACATTTTAATTATCGTTTTCACTGTATCACTTTGCTCTTCCTGAAAGGCATTAATGCTGCTATTAGCTGAAACTACATGTGGGGAACAGTTTAATTTTTCTCTCTCTGGTTGAAATAAAAATTATATATTTTTTATAAGAATCCTGAGTGCAAACCCAGTGGTATTGATATTATTTTATGTGTTTAATATCTTTATTGTGTGTAATAGGTAACTTAACTTATCAATGCGATTGGGTATTTTATCAGTAAATAAACTATAATAGTGAATCACTTTGCTTGCATTTAATTCATTTAATTAAACTTTTAAAATATATGTGATGCGTATTTTTTTTCCATAGTTTTATTTCACTGCAATTCAATGGCCAGTGCCTCGGGGAAAGTCTATCAGCAGTGCTGTGGCTTGATGCCCCTACACCTTCCATAGCCAAACACACCCATCGCATGGTAAACTGGGTCTCTTGAGTCGAACACCACACTTGCACACGTCACATGCTGGACCTTAAAAAACTCTGGCCTCCCCTGGAGGCGGCACTTGTCCTTGTGGCTTGTGCTTTATTTCAACTTGAAAGATAAGGTCCTCCATTCCACCCCCCCCCCCCCCATTCCAGTGTTTGTTCTTTTCTGTCCGCTCTCCCTCCTCTCCCTCGTTCTCTCCTCTCCCTCAGAGCACTTAGCTGCGGAGGAAACAGACATCTATCTTGAATATGGCCATCTCTGCCAGCCGGCAAGGGCAGGGGAGTGCATCATATGTCTTGGGGAGAGTCCGGAGCTTTTGTCTATACACGCTGTAGCGCGTGGTGATAAATGATCGAAATTGCTGCCCTGAGTCGTGCAGAAAGTCATCCCTCGGTGCACCTTGTAGTAAATTAGGCCCACTCAATAAGAGCCGACAGGTGCGGGTACTGCACTGCTCCCCTCACTTTCCTCAAGCATCAGATGCTCTCCATTCATCAATAGCCACCTCAGCTACTCTTTTCCTTTCTTTCTTTCTTTCTTTCTTTCTTTCTGTCCCCCAATGCTCTCTTTATTTCTCTCTTTTTCATATTTGTCCTAAACCTTCCACAAGTCCTTGATGTAAGAGTCATGAAATCATTGAGGGCCATAAGTTTGCTGCTGTATCAAAAACCATGCACATTCAGGTAATTAGACAAGGGAGAATGTAACATCCTCCTCTCCCATCCCCCTCCACCCCATACCACTCACCCTCAAGGAGAGGGGGAGCTCGACCACCCCCTCTCCTCCCCCCCCTTCCTCTTACATGCTGAAACGAATTTCGTTTGGAGGCTGTTTGACAGCGGGGCTGTGGTATCATTGTCAGTGATGCATTAGAGGAAACTCTGGATTAATGACGGCATAAACATTCTGCTAATCTCTGAAATAAGGTGATGGCTGGGACAAATGTTGTCCTTACTGACAGCCTTTCTCGAGCATGATTCTATCTCTTAGGCGCGAGGGAAAAGCTAAACTTGCCACTAAGCACTGTCCATTTGACTCAATGGTTTATGCCCTACATGTTGGGCGCTATAAACATCCCACTGCTCTGCTATATACTGCTCACTTTGATTAATGTGTCTAAAGGTTTGGAGAACACAAAAAGCTGTTTGGTCTGACAAATATGGCCTTTCACAAGTGCTGCTTTTAAGTTTTCAAATGATCTCTGGAAAGCAGCTTTGTCCTATGGCAGATGCTTGAGGTGTAATGGATTCTTCACTTACATTTACACACCATACACTCAGAGAGTACCTTGTGAGGACATTTTACCCTTTTGGGGGCTTAAAAAAATGTTTTCTTGCCTAAGAACAAACAAACACACACTCCTGCAACCAGGGGCGTAGCACCAAATTCTGGGCCCTATGCACAAGCAGTGCCCCTGGGGGGCGCGGGGGGGGGGGGGGGGGGGGGGGGGGGGGGGGGCG
>JASCQY010000293.1:12489982-12507978 GCA_030264315.1 Sardinella tawilis | reverse complement strand
CCCCCCCCCTGGGCCACACATGCTAAATAATTGAGTGGCCATGTCGGACGGGATGGAGGAGGAGGTGGAGGTGTGTGTGTGAGTGTGTGTGTATGTGTGTGAGTGTGTGTGTGTGTGAAGGGGGAGGGTGAATTTATTTACAGCACTGCTGAGCAGCTGGAGTCGAGCTTGTCACACAACACAGAGTGGAGCGACTTTGGAAATTAGCGCCAGTGCTCATTACACACTGTGTCTCAACAAGGAGAAACCAGCCCTCCCAGAATCCCCTCGCACACACACACACACGGATGCATGTGCACAAGTACACATGCACATGCATATGCACAAACACAAACACGTGCATGTGCAAGCACACACTAGCACGCACTCTCATACACACACTCACCCACCTCGCTCCACTCAATATTCCAACACACACACACACAGAAATGCGTACACACACACTCAAACACACACCACACATGCACAAACACACATTTCAATACTTGTATTTGGATCTTAACACAGAGGAGGAATTTCACACACACACACACACACATGCACACATGCACAAATATGCGCACATGCACACACACACACACACATAGCGGATGCGTGGTGCTTACAGTGTGCCGTGTGCTGTTCCTGAGGAGCGGCCTATTCCCTGTGCATCGCCCCTCTGGCTGCCTCAGCCGCCGGCGGCCATTAAACTTTCAGCTGCTGTGGGCCGCGGCTGGAGCTGCTGTCGGGTCGTTGGGTGCGCCGCCTCCCTGAAGGGCCACCGCTGGAAGGCAGCCATGGGCAAGCGTGTGTCACACGCCCGACATGATGTCTCAGGGCAAAGACGTGGCAAAGACACTTGTTCAATTAGACGGCGCTGAGACCCAGAGATTCCCTGTGCATAGCGTTTGGCTTGTGAAATTAGCCTTACAGTCAGTAAGACTTAGATAAGAGAGTTCTTTTGATGTCACCTGTCTCTTAAAACCTGTCCCTCACCGTATAACAGTATAACAACCAGCACGGAACATTCCGCCTCACACTCTCTGCCCATGATGTGTAATGTTGGCACATGTGTCCCCATGGGCACAAAGGAGATTCGAATGCCAGTGCGTCTCCAGCACACAGTGCATATTTACTCTCCTCCACTCTCACTTGCTCTTGCTGTCTAGCCAAAGCTCACCAGTCTCCCCATGCTTGTGCCGGCAGTGAGCTGCTTGGGATGCTCAATCTGTGGTCTCTTCTTGCTCCAGGGGAGCCTTTGGGCAGCTTGCATTGTTGGAGCTTGAGAACGGCACTCTGCTTGTGCCAGTGCACAGCCACCTGCGTGTCAGTTCTGCTTTTATGGGAAGAGATGGGCCCAGATAATGAACGGAATGTCTTGATTAAGTCACAACTGAAACAGGCCTGGTGAATGTGGCTCTGCTGGGCCAGTATGGCTTGTGTCAAAAGAAACAGAAAAACAAGGTATTTTCATCCCATTCTGGCCCCTAAAAGCTGAAGTTTAATATTATGCTGTTCACTGCTCAGTTGCTTAATGGGCTTTGAGTAGGGGGCTGATGATAGCAGCCACTGAAGGGTCTTCCATTTGTGCATTAGTGTATTGGAAGCTCAAAGGAGCTCCAGCATTCAGTAGAACCCTGTGCAATGCATGCATTAATCTGGCCTCTGAGCTGCTGCCTGAATGACTCAAAAGAGACCTCTACACACAACAAATCTTCAGCAGAGGAACCATTTTGAATTTGCCTTACTTACTGTTACTTTAATATTTCCAAAATTCAGCTGCAATTCTCCTGCCTTAAAGTGTTCTTACAACTGACATATTAGTCCTTGGGGAAAAGGGAAGTTGTGCCAATTGGTCGTTTGGAACAGACATTAGTGTTTAGTATAGGACTTTGGTCCTTCTCCAAGATGTGTGGAAAGAGTTGTCCTGCTCATGGATCATCGCTGACAGCTTGATACGCTGGCGAAGTCTAAAATGGCGAAAGTTTTTTGAGAAGTTACTTCCCATTCTACAAAGCGTCATTAATTTCAGTCTTCTGGTGAGGGAAGACTAAAGCTAAGCTCCATTTTGTTTTTGTCTTCTTTCATACTTCTGAGGAATTTAATTTATGATGGTTGCCGTGGAAACTATCTCCCCCGACAACATAGAGGCTGTCAGTGCAAGGGAACTTGGTTTAAAAAATGGAGGTCCTGCTTGTTAAAGAGCATATGAGTGTCCTATGGCGGCTGAGTCGCAGCGCTTAGTCTAAACACGCCGTTCATCCGCACGTCTTTTCAGCACCTCTAAGTGATGGCCTCAAGTTTTTCCCGTGTAAAGTTTGAACTCGGGGAGTGACGAATGGGCTCTCTTGTGCTCCGGGGAGTGGGGGTCTGGTTTGCATCACATCCACAGCACCAGTGACGCATCCGGGAAACCAGCAGCACACACTGAGTAATGGCGCAGTGTGTGTGTGTGTGTGTGTGTGTGTGTGAAGGGCAGGGGGGATTTGCTTACTCTGCATGTAAGAGGCAACATAAAGAATTGAGGGGTTTGAAGCTCGGACAGGTTCTGCCTCTGGCATGTTTCTTGGGCTTTGCCAATCCACAAAGCTGACATACAGTATCAGTGCTGCCTGCGGTGGATTCATCTCTCATGAATAGACTGAGAACTTCCATGACCCTGTGTCGCTGCAGCGCCTCAGCCCATGCTGAATGCTCGCTGCCATTACACTTACAGCACACAGATACAAATTGACAGTCAGGGACCCTCTGACAGACTCGTCTTTGAGCCCACAAGTGGATCTCACAAGAACGTGGCCTGCGATTTCTTTTCCTGCTCAAGGCAAGTGAATCATCACTAGCATCTACTTAGTGGAGGTGGCTGTTGGTCAGAAAGCCTGCGGCGACCTCCTGCTTTTCTGACCCTCAAAGCGAAAGCAAAGCCAGTTGCAGGTCAGCAAGAAAAGCAGGTCAGCTGCCTTCCATTTATCCCTTCTGAAACACGCCCAACCTCCTCTCACACCACTGGGCGGGTGAAGCATACCGTGCCACAGCGGGCTGAGCTTCCCCAGACCACCGCACAGCAGAACGGGAAATAAAGCGGGAGAATGCAGAGCACCACTGAGAAGCTAGCACAGTAATGTAGGGTGAGTGAGTGTGTGTGTGTGTGTGTGTGTGTGTGTGTGTGACAGAGAGCGAGAGTTGTGTGCCAGTGGCCGAAGCCCCAGAGGGCTGGCATGAAAGCTTAGCCATATCACTGTTGCCCGCAGTTGTTATGTCTGAGTCCCAGCTGTTGTGGCCATCTGAAGCTGCCAGTGACATACCTATGAGACAGCCACAGCCCAGCCCAGCCCTGGGAGCCGCTCACTGCCTGCCTGGAGCCTCCCTCTCACCCTGGCTTGGCTTCAGCCCGAGGACAGGGCAGCCAAGCAGCACAGACTTCAGCACAGAGGCACACTTGTTTCTCTATGTGCAAAAGTGCTGACATTACAATGTCAAAGCAATATTTTCAAAGTTAGGTTTTGCATGACATTGAAACAGAAAAAAGAAAATGTGAGTAGAGGTAAACCAAATTTAATTCAGCATATTGTAGGTAGTTCCAACAAATGTTGTATTTACAAAACAACAGCAAAACACTATGTGAAGTGCAGAGAAGAAAACAGGCATGCGATGTATAAGAATAGGTGTTTCTGTCCTTTGAAGCTTTCTATTCATACTGTATGATCGTTTTGAACGTAAACAAAGTAGGACACTTTCAACACATACCAATGATATTTCAATAACGCATTGAAAACTGCTAACACTATGACTGCAAATGAAGGCTTAATGGCCATGATAGCTCCATCATGACAAATAGGTAGTGTAGGTGTGATCCGGTCTAAGCTGAATCAGTCACTATGCCTGTGATGGATCGATCTGCTGGGCTGTGCTGCTGCTGGAGCTGGAGTTGGCCTCCTTAGTCCTTCCCAGTTCTTTCCTCATACTTCCACACTAGAACGACATCTCTTCGCCCAATTACAATTGAAATAAGACTCGGATTAATTAAGACGGCTAACAGGATGTCTCAGCCAGTCAGTCATGTCACTATTTGATTTTTTAAAATGATTAATCGGTTTATTTATGCCACGCCCTGAGCAGTCATTGGATGTTAATCTTGTCAATTCATGTTTTGGATTTTGGGAGCTGGAGCCATTGTACAACAAATTGATGCCTAATTACACGTAATGCAATGCAGCCTTTTGACCATAGGGCCAGAAGAGTCGCACTTACACATTGTCTTTGAGCCCAGTGATCAGCGCTGGACTCGCTGATTTGCTGATGATGGTCGTGCATCTCTGTGAAAACAAACAACAGCAACACTATGCATGTTAATGCTGGGAACAAGGAACAGTTCTATACATACATACAGGCTATACTGTATAAACACATACTGTATGTATATAATATTATGTATGTACGTGGATATGAGAAATGTGTATATAATATTATGTATGTACGTGTATATGAGAAATGTGTATAATATATGTATGTATGTGTACATGAAAAATTTTATATAATATTATGTATGTATGTGTATATGAGAAATGTGTATATAATATTATGTATGTACGTGTATATGAGAAATGTGTATAATATTATGTATATGTATATGAGAAATATGTATAATATATTATGTATGTACATGTATATGAGAAATGTGTATAATATTATGTATATGTATATGAGAAATATGTATAATATATTTTGTATGTACGTGTATATGAGAAATGTATATAATATTATGTATATGTATATGAGAAATATGTATAATATATTATGTATGTACGTGTATATGAGAAATGTGTATAATATTATGTATGTACGTGTATATGAGAAATGTGTATAATATATTATGTACTGTATGTATGTGTATGAGAAATGTTATATAATATTATGTATGTATGTGTATATGAGAAATGTGTACCATACAGCTACTTCAATCATGATTTACGCCTATAAAGCATTCTAAGCTCTTGTTTTTTTCCCCCCAAAGATTTGCATCATGATTTTCAGTAAATTCTATGAGAAGACCTACAGATTGTTCTGTTATTTCAGGTGCACTTGATGCGAGCTACACAGACAACCACAAGCTGGATTTTTCCTCAAGGCTCGACTCGGCTTGAGACTGCTGCAATGTAACGTTGGAAGTGCTGCTAAGTGGGGCACCTATAAACATAAATGAACACATTAATCCTCTCTCTCACTCTTTCTCTCTCCCCCAATCTCTCTCTCTCTCTCTCTCTCTCTCTCTCTCTCTCTCTTTCTTGTGTGGTACAGAAGCAGCACCCATCTCCCCCAGTATAACACATTAGGGTGGCAAACTCTCAACAGAAGGA
This sequence comes from Sardinella tawilis, assembly GCA_030264315.1. Classification (NCBI taxonomy): domain Eukaryota; kingdom Metazoa; phylum Chordata; class Actinopteri; order Clupeiformes; family Clupeidae; genus Sardinella; species Sardinella tawilis. Next base: position 12,502,645 of record JASCQY010000293.1, on the reverse strand, counting down.
GCAGTGCAGTACCTCGCTTACAGGTGAATAAAACGATAAAATGATTTGATGTGAAACATATCATCAGTTTTTAGCTAAAGCACAGGTTAAGTATCCAGACTTCTCTTCAAAGTAGATTTGGGTTATGTGTGAGACAGTAGTTTCCAAATTCCGAATAAACAGTGAATCAAGGTAATCTAAGTTTCTTTGAAGGAAGGCACTGTGGAGCTACTGTGGGCTGAGGGGTATTTCCGTGCGCTGAGAGTGAGTCACGGTGCGTCTGAGGCAGGTGAACTTCAGCGCGGCAGAGGGTGAGGTACTCATCATCTCAGTATTTAAAAAGGTATATATTTATGAAAATGAAGCAGTGGCCACGGCGCGATTTCTTTTGAGGGCTAAATTACACACGTGCTGCTGGCGTCGAGTGGAGGCCAGCCACTAACTGAGCTGTCAGTCACTCACAGACACACACACACACACACACGCTGAAATGCAGCCATCCTGAAGACGGACTCTCTCGAGCACCTAGTCTGGAGAGCTTACAGCTCAGAGACCATGGGCTTTATTACAGCAATTTCAGCAGCCGAAATTCACACCAAATGAGGTTCAAGCATTTCATTTACTAGTGGTAGTATTGGTAGAATATGGGTTTCTCATTGGACCACTGAAGGGCATTTATTTGTCGGCATACTGCTTAATGAACATGTTATTTTTGATGTACGCTCCATATTTAAATACGTGCACATCCCTTGCAGTACTCAAAACAACACCCCTACTTCATCCTCCATTGTTCTCTAAAGCGGCCTATTCAGCTGCAGTGTTTCGCAGTGGCTTTTACACAAGAGAGGAAAACAAAGATGGACATTGTTTTCCTTTTCTCTGGAGATAAGTCCATCCTTTTTATGGTGTCTTTCCTCATGCTTACGCTAAGCTTTTATAATACACCCATGGGGTATGTGGAACATCATCAGCTTAAAGACACCGTTGCCTATAGATGATACTCCCCTTCAGAGATCTCCTGCATAAGAGGGCTAACATGCCGTATGGCTCTTAAACCAGAGCCGTCATGGCCACTCAAATATGGACTCGCAGTGACCGCTAATGTCATGACCAATGCAGCATCCCATTGTTGCCACTGAATGTTTCAACAAAAGCACAAGGTTTGGATGTTTGGATGTACGTCACATACGCAGTTCTTGTGATGATATTATATTATGGTTGGAGTTTAACCCAAACAATTCATTTTTAAATATGACTTGGTAGGTAGGCTAATTGCAACTGCTTATTAGTGCTGATTCTCTGCTAAGAGAAAACATTCTTCCTGGAACATAACTTGCAGAGCTATTACTATACTAGACTATTTCATACGGCCTGACCAAAATATTTGATTGTAAGGGGAATCATTTTGGTAAGAAGAACAAAAAAAATGTCATAACACCAATACAGTATAATACACTACCACCACACACACACACACACACACACACATACCATCAACCCCCTCCCTTTACCAGACACACATCCAGACACAACCTCCCACCATGTCATATTTAGATCAGATTAGTGGTGTTTTTTTCAGTAGCCTACTTGTTTATCCTGCTGATAGACGTCTATTGTTTGACATGATTATTTTCCAAAGCGCTGAATATGCGCTCAGTTAAAGATCAGTAATTATGTATGCAGAGTTAAGATGGGGGTTACAATTAGGAGCCCTCCTGCAAAAGCTACTTCAGCAATGCAAACAATATGGTCTGTGAGCTCACTATGTCCTCACTATCATGTCATTAGAGGATATTATTTTATTGAAAGCTTGGTGTTAACTTCAACCTATTACAACAATATTTTAACAGAACTGGTGCATGATGCATTGATACTGTAAATAGCCGGCATCATGTATTAAGCTTACAATATTACTGTAAAAGGTGTGAATAACCCAGGCCTGTACTGGATGTGAAATACACTATGTGTAATAGGTGTGTATAAACTATGCCTATGTGAAATAGGTGTGTATAACTTAGGCCAGTATGTGAAATAGGTGTGTATAATCCAGGCCTATACTATGTGTAATAGGTGTGTATAAACTATGCCTATGTGAAATAGGTGTGTATACTTAGGCCTACAGTATGTGTAATAGGTGTGTATAACCTCTGTATAACCTCTGACAAAAGGCTAAGATTTCTTTTTTCTTTCCTTTTTTTGCATTTTACATTGAGCCGCTTTATTTAGTTGGAGTTGCAAAGTGTTGGGGGTTGTGCTGGGACTGCTACTTTAAAGAGCTGCTTGATCTGTTCCCCTCCTCATCCTCATTGTGTGGCCTGGATGCTTTTCCTGAGCAGATTACGAATTGTACTTAATCCTCACTCGATCTGCCGCCGTCTTTTCTTGGTTCAATATTACTAATGTACATTCTATTGGCCGCATTTGACAGATGTCTAAATCTGCTCCAATCCGATTCCACGTAATACTTTCACTGCCATTAAATCCACACTGGTGGCCTCTCAGAGTAGAGTAGAGTAGGACTAGGCTACATAGGGCTACAAGCAGCTTCGGGAGCATAGAAAGCTCACAGTAGAAACGCACATCCCTCACCCTGCAGGAAGCTCTCGACACAAAATTCTGATGTCGTAAAAAGCGTTTGTGGAGTCAGCGACTTGTTACCTACGAAACGTGGTGATTTCCAGCAACTTGCAAATCAATATGGGGTAGGGGTGGGGTTACATAAATCTGCCAATATGTCAAGACGAATCTAAATAATGCCTCTTGCTGCAGAAATCGCGTTATTTGGACATGGTAGGCCTGCTATGGGATACAGTGCAGACGGGAAAAACAAACAAACAAACAAAAAAACAAACATGCTATTAATGAAAGGTTGTCAAAGTCAATAATTAGCATTAAGCTGGCCTTATTTTTTCCTGTGCGTTCACTTAGTGTGTGGCCAAATGCTCCCGTGAGGTGGAGATGATAGGTGTCAAAGGGTTACATGCACAATTTAGCCGACACTCTCACCACGGTCATTTACATTCTGACCGAAATATTATTGCTGTGTATGGCGCTATAATACTGCGCGTCATGTGCGTAAATTCACATTTTGTTTTGCGCTCAGAATATTATAGCCGTAGTCATACTTGCCGATCTAAAACAACTGTAAAAACCAAGTTGCCTATTACTAGTGTATTTAAAAAAATAGGCCTAGGCCTATTTATCAGTTTCATTTCTCAGAGCAAGGACAAAGAGCTTGCAGCTTGTAGCCTATATGCCTAAATCCAAAAGACTGTTCAGTTTCTGATGATTAAAAATCATGATGATGATAATGATGATGACGATGATGAAAAAGGAGGCTATATTTTGTTAAAGGAGTTTGTAAATAAGTAGCCTAAGTACTAAGTTGGCTAAGTAAAATGTATATAGCCTACCGCTTTCCCTACAAAGTGCTTGTGGCATCTATCATATATCGCAATGAGATTCATCAGGCTATTCATTGAAAGAAATGAAAGCTTAGAACCTATTCTTGTGCTCAAAATATATTTAAATCAATCAGTAATTTATTATGAAAGTAGCCTGTCTGTTGGACTTAAAATCTGGACCTGATGTATATTGTGTTGTACTGTAAGTGTTAAACTATGTGTTGTCTAATAAAAATAAAAATGTTAATCACAAAAAAATTAAAGTAGCCTGTCTAATATTGCCAATAATAGGCCATTATGACATTCGCACCAACAGAGCTCCATTGCTCTATATAATGCAGACACCGGACTTACTAAATTTGTGGAACTAAGCAAACATAGCCTATCATAAATAGATATTAAATTGTAGGATTGTATAGACTAAATATAGCCTAAAATATCCCATGCATTTTAAAATAAAATGCTTACATTTATTTAGACATTAATTGCTGCATTGCAATTCGGACCTAACAAGGAGTGTAAAAATGAAAATGTTTGGTTTTGGATTCTGCGAAGAACTTTATTGATTTAGGCTGAGATTGAAAAAGACGAATATAGCCTATCTTTGGAGAAAAAAAATAATTTAGTTTTATAATTGTATTAAAATTAATTAAACATTAAATGCAAATAATATTAACGCCTAATGCATGCGAAGACAATAATGTCGACAATTAATTTGGCTATAATTACATTATAAAACTGATCATTCGTAAAAAAAAGTCAAAGTCCAAACGGAAATATAAATAAAATATTTTGTAATATTCTTAAAAGCATACCTGCTATAAAGTGTGATTTATTAGCCTACTCGGCCTCCCTTCCAGTGGACGACGGTCCAAATTCTGCAGGATCTCCGCTCAGATGGAACCTATGGCTTTGCCGCTGCTCTCTTTCAATGTGTCGCGTTGCAGGTGGCTCATTCTTTGAATGTCCGACTGAACCGTTTCAATGGCAAAGCCTCATTCTTATTTGAGACCCTTATAATCAATTTGAAGCAACTCGTAAAGAAACCATGCTACTGAAAGCAGGGTTTTACCACTTGGAGACATGTCGTCTAAACATTATCTTAAATTTTCATTAGCCCTTGCGCACTGGCAGGACTTCAAAGGATCACTATAGCCTAATCTATGGTCTTCTAAAAATCATAAATTTCAGACGCAGATCAGTCAACACAAAGTGCATTTCTATCTGACATAAAATATGCTTTTTGGGAGGCACAGTGCTTACAATTGGTACCTATTCGTTACGAGAGATTAGTAAGGTAGATATTTAGGTGGTGAGTTGGATGCGCATGCGTAACCACAGCAATTTCATATAGCTATATATATATATATAAAAAATAAAGATCAGCTTTTAGCCTACATTTCTGTTTGGAGAGAAGAGCCGACACATGTGCGACATGGTGTAGGACCATTCCGCCATCTAATGGCGGCAATCTAGCAGCGCTTCCTGTAGTTGCTTAAACTTAGACTGATGGAACTTTACTGACCTCTGGTGGGAGTAATGATAAGTACACTGAAAATAGAGAATTGGAGAGCCTGCCAAAGTCCATTTTGTTTGTTTAATTTACTAGACCTTTTTGGTGACCCCTTATAAAATGTTCTGACATGATCTGGATTCAAATGAAAAGTTTTCAAGGAAAAGGAAAAAGTGAAACTAGGCTATACATAGAATTGGCCTGAATATCCCGCAGTTTGTGAGAGGTGTATTTTGCTTTCATTTATATGCCCACCGTTTCAGAATATTTGTTTTCCAGATTAAAGCATGGTGTCTCAGGTGACTTTGGAAGTCTAATGAAGGCAGTCCGTGTTGACTGTCCGTGCCAGTGCCAATATGGTTTAACAGATAAAAGTTGTTGGCGGCTGGCCAACTCTAGCCTGACAAGCCAGACTTAAAAAAACTTCTTTCCATTCGTATTTTAAACGTTTGACTCGTCAGGCTAGGCCAACTCCTGGAGAGATGGCGAGTTGCCGTGAGCGTCGTTGGGCTCCTCCTGCGCAGCGTCTGACGTTTGTTATGAATTCCGCGTCTCTTCCTGGTTGTCGAAAGAAAAGTGAAAGCAGTGACTGAGTCCAGCGGTCAGTTACGCTGCCAAATGCACTATTCTGTGTTTTTCCACAACTAATGTTTTACACGAGTACATAACCTATGTATTCAGAAGGAAAGTAGGGCACGACGCTTTGTGCGATGAAAGACATGTAGACAGACTGTCTCGGTAGCGTCCTGCGCTGTTAGGAGTGCTCACACACACATACTGTAGCCTAGTGACAGGAGGCTATCGTACAGTATACTCACCACAATGGCAAGGGCGCCGGAGGTAGGCTGTTAACATCTACTAAGTGTTCATATTATTAGCGTCCCATCTAATCCCTCCATCTCTCAATGGCTGGAGGAGAAGGTGGATGCAAGCATTGTGTGTGCATCACCTAGGCATAGCCTAAGCATGAGTTTTGATCAGTCGTAACGTTAATCCTAGACCCCAGTGTAGCCTATTGCATGCAGTAACCGTTTTGCTTAAAGTTTTATAATGGAATTTCCTCAATGTAAATATTGCAACAGTGCATATTGTTTACTAGATAAAAAAATAAGTATAGTCTTAAAGGCTAAATTGTATAAAAATGAGCCTAATATGGTATCAGTAATGTTGGGATAGGCCCATATTTTGTTGCATAAAATGAGCTGCAAAAATGTGATAGCCCAGCTAATGAGTCTATACAGTCTGATACTGTAGATAAGAGATGGTTTGACTTTATAAAGGTCACTGTAGCAATTGTTTTTAGTTCAGATCTGTGTGAGCAAGTTTTCTTTTTGGAAACATACGAAATACTGTGGTCATATTTTGGTCTTGTTCTTATTATAAGGATTTCCTAAGTATCCACCAGTGTGTTCTTACCTTTCAGGAGTTAACTGAAGTAAGCATCTTTCCTCATGGTAGAAAGATACTGTGTGGCTCCTTTGATGAAGCTGAGGGAAAAGTGTATGAGTTCATGGCCTCACAGAGACTTAGAGGTGGCAAGCATGAGAAACAGAATGCAAATCATCTCTCTATGGACCAGCTTTACAAGAATGACTGTTCACCAGCAAAGCCTGTGGAGGTGGATCATACAGTCATGCGATACATAGATGAAAAGTACCCACAGGAACTGGAGAAAATCTGTGGGAAGGAAGTTGAAATGGCTAGAAAAGGGAGAACAATATCATTCAAGTCAAAGCAGACAGTCCTTGGCCACTTCGCAAGACAAAAATTCATTACTTTCTATCAGAGGATTGCCACAGGGCTTCAGGAGAAAAGATTTGAATGTAAGCCATCTCAACTGCAGTCACTCGAAGCTGAGTTTCCAGATCTGCTCATTTCCCACTCTACCAATACACAATATATTGTTGTGACAGGCAGTTATGTGAGCATAGAAAGACTGGAGCGATTTTTGAAAAATGATTTTCAAAGCCCTTTGAGAAATATTGGCTACGCTTCACCCAAGACCAGCATAAGGGACTCTGTTCCTCCAGCAGTCCAGGATTCCAAAAGAGATGAGGAGGAAACCTGCCCGATATGTATGGACACATTGACAGACCAGACCACGCTGGCCAAGTGTAAACATTCATTTTGTAAAGCCTGCTTGAAGAGGGCATTCGATTTGAAGCCTGCGTGTCCAATCTGTGGCGTGCTGTATGGGGAACTGAAAGGGACCCAGCCTGAAAGAGGCACCATGAAAGTCACCTATGAAACCACGTCCCACTTGCCAGGATACGAGAAATATGGAACCTGCGTGATTAACTACTACATTCCAAGCGGAATACAAGGGGTGAGAATCCATCACTTTACTCAGGTCCTTCTTTGGCCTGATATTGTCAAGGTCCGTCAGGCAAAACCTTCCACAGGTACCCTCTATAGTCAATGTAATGTGCCCATTTGAAATAACCTGGCAGCTGAGGTCGCTGGTTTGATCTGAAATCTCTTGATTGGTTGATATACAGTAGATGTACAGTAATTAGATGTTTACTTTAGCATAACAGACCACAGGTGGCCCAAAGGCAGCCTTGACTTGAATTTACTGAACTGCTGCCAAGGTGCCAAGACTCCAGAGCGCTCCTCTCTAAAGTACAATTCCAGTGTGAGTAGCAGATACAGGAGCTAGCCAGGCTAGTGTGAGTAGCAGGAACAGGAGCTAGCCAGGCTAGTTTAGTTTAGTTTCACCACTGGTCAGGAAACCAGCCGTACACCTCAGAGCTTGGGCGGGCCTGTCACCGAACGGGATGGGTGAAAGCAATAACGTTGAATTGAAACAGTGCGTTCCAGCGTGTAACATCCATCACAACCAAACAGTAGTGACTGATTGAAGCAGAGAGTGCAGTATAAGCTCAGTGGGGGCCTGTAGGCCTACACCTCATTCTGACATGGTTTCATGTAAAGGAGAGCACAACTACGCCTCAAGTTTTGATAATCTTTGGCCATTCACAACCTCTCCTAGTTAATCAAAACCAAAGAAAAAAATTATTTTCCATCCTGTCTCCTTTAAATAGTTAAATGCAGTAGCTATCCCCTTTAACCTGAGTAGTAGGTCTCCCTATGACCAGCAGCAGGATGAACCCCAGCCAGTCCCATGTGTGGCGCTGTGTTTCAGGATGAGCATCCCAGCCCAGGGCAGGCGTATGAGGGAGCGTCACGCACAGCCTATCTCCCAGACTCCTCGGAGGGCAGGAAGGTCCTGAAGCTGCTGCAGCGAGCCTTTGAGCAGAGGCTCATATTCACCATCGGACGCTCCTCAACTTCAGGCAGGAGCAACGTGGTCACCTGGAACGACATTCACCACAAGACCTCACGCACCGGCGGGCCCAGCCAGTAAGTGACCTCTGAGGAGATTCGAGAATTATGACAGCAGATCCAAAGTAACTAGATGACATTCATTAGACCAATACCAGAAAGGCCTTGGGTCTGGAGGGTTCTCCACCAGGATTGCTGTGTTTTCCCCTGGTCTGTTGGCCCACGTGCTAAATCTAAGCATTGTGTTGATTTCACTCCATCTTCAGTCTTGGAGCGATGTGATTGTATCTGTATGTGGTACCTACTGCAAGATGACTTCCACTCTGTGCTCTGATCTTTTGCAGCTATGGTTACCCTGACCCACAGTACCTCTCTCGGGTACAAGAGGAGCTGAGAGTGAAAGGAATTTGTTAAGCACAAACATGGACATGGATTTTATGATCACTGAAATGTGAATCTCTTCAAACATTTAAGACCAGACAGCTAGACTGGGGGGTTCAGTGAAATATAAAGATAACACACAGATGGATACGAATAAGCATAATCAAACAAAAACATACTATATTATATGTCTATGCACTACGGAAAAGCACAAATGCACTGCTTTTATTCCAATACAATGTCAACATGTTCAGAGACAGATATCTCGTCTTTCTGTAGAACTACTTTCAGTGTTTTCTTGTGACAAAGACTGTACAATGTGTTCACTGATATATTTCATTACACCTGGATCACAGGTGCCCAAACGCATGTGCACAGTCAAGAGAATCTCACAAGGCATTCATCACAAGTTCCTCTCATGCTTGGTGTTGGGCATCTTGTTTGGTTCCAGGCATCTAATTTCAGCAGGTTAGATAAAAGGCGTTTCTAAAAATAGATCCGATAGGATTGTTTCTTACTGCAGAAGGGCGTTATTCAACCACAGACATGTTTCTCTCTCTTCCTCTTCAGCCACACTGGCTATCAGCACTAACTCTGCTCTAGGATCTTTTCAATGTTGTGCTTGTGCTCTATGTACAAATAAAAATGATAACTTGGAAATTCATTCATTTGCCGGCGTGATATGAAATGAAGCACTGCAAGGAAGTGATGTTTATAAGGAAATTTGAATTTAATGACCATAAACAAGTACATAAGCTACTATTTTCATAACTTGTAAAAAGCCAAAAAGCTTGACTTGTTTGCAAAGTAAAGTAAAAGTAAAAACTGAATAGAGAAAATATTTGGCCTCCATGTTGTGTGGCGGTATTTACAGTATGTACACAGTCATACATTTGCCATTGATCAGATCTGTAAGGCACCGGATGCAAAGGAGCAGAAGACATTTCTTCTAAACTGTGCAGAAAATATAAGAAACTCATAAACAGAACACCCACAACTCAACTGAAATAGTGATGCAAGTCCTACAACTGTATGCATGGTGGTGCAACCGCATTTGAACTAGTAAATTTGAACTTTTTTGTTCCTTTTATTTGGTTCTTCATTCACAACACAACTGCAATTGTCTTTTCACAGCAGACCATTTAATTATAATACCAATAAATATTCCTTCCCCTTTCATTAAAAACAAGGTGATGAAATCTTTGAAGCCAAAGAAAGCAATCAAACACTCTCCTTTCTAGCCAACTTACAGATTTTCTTTTTTTCCCCTCTGAAGTTTATAGCCCATTTAAATACATTACAATTGCAATATAAGCTGATTTATTAAAGCAACAGAAACCACAAAAAGTTCAAAGTCCTTAGTATTTACATAAAATATCAGGTTTGTATAAAAGGTTTGTTTGCTCTTAAGTCTTGAAAGTAGTAGGAGGCGAACATCAGATGTTTAATCGCCACGTCAAGTATAAGTGTGTTATATATATAAAAAAACAATACTTAGTGACCATTCTGTCATCATCTTCCAAGTTCAAGCACAGTTTTATACATGTGTTGGTAAAGGAATGATCTTGTGGACCTGTCTGCCATCTGACCATACTGTAATCACAGACTGAACTGCTGCCTCTGTTTCGTTATAAGCTGAGGTTAAAGAAAAATCTGACTCTATGCTGATAATGGTTTTATCTTCTACTGTATCAAGCGATTGTATTCTGCAATTTAAGATTTGTTGAAGGCTATGGCTTAACTTATCCACTGTTAGATCTTCAGGTTTGCTGGATGGGAAATTACCTTTTGTGCAGCTGTACTGATGTGCCAAAGTCATTTATCATGGATTTAGGAGATGGTTAGAGTCTCATCTCAGAGTTGTGAATAGCATGGTAATGTATAAACAAATGCACTGCTTTCTCCTTACTAAAACATGTACAGAATATGGAATTATAAACATTAATTCAAATAAATCGTTTCTACAATAAAGCTGGAACTGTATTCAGTGACATAATCTTAGATTTAACTTTGTACCTTTGCAAAATGCTTCTGTCATTTTTTTTGTCAAACCTCGAGAAGGTTAAGTGATACACATCATTTCCTCCAGATATCAACATCACTTTGCTCAGTCAGATATCAACCGATATGTTCCAGATATCAACATCACTTTGCTCAGTCAGATATCAACCGATATGTTCCAGATATCAACATCACTTTGCTCAGTCCCAGTGCAGCATAAATGTGTCTCATGACTTCCATCTCTGAATTTGACTAATATCTGTAGTCTGCTACAATCTATTACACTGCATCTCATTTTACCCACAGGTACTTAAAAGCTGGAGTTTTAGCCGACTAAGGGGCTCGGCAAACACCTGCCTCAGACTTTGCCTCTGTCCAACACCCTCACATGCAGAGCATTCAACCTCAGGCAAACCTCCAGCTGTGCTTCCTCATACTGTAGGTTTGAACGCAACAAACTAAAACATTTTACAATAGTAGTCACAACTAAGTCCAAATGTCGGCTTTTCAAGATCATAATCTTGGAGCGAATCATCTAAAGTAAGACAAATAAAGTGCAATTTAACACCCTCTGCCTACACAAGTAACTGCAGGCTACATTTGCAAAGCACTGCTCTTAGTAAACTAATCTGCACCTTGCAGGATCACGCAGACTGGCTACCGCTTCTTCCCAAAATGCCAAATCATTGTCAAATTTAAAATACTCAAAATCCTTTTCAAGGTCAACTTTTTTGTCATTATAAAAAGAGTCACCTGTCAGTTAAACTGAGAGAGGTACCATACAGTATCACCAAAGAGCAAAACTAAATGTTTGTGTGTTCTTTAGAAATATAGTAAAGTGGTCGGCCTCAATGTCAGAAAGATTTCTGTGACTTTGGGGTATAAATACTTAAACCATATTTCCCATTACTTGTTCATCTTCTTGTTTTCTATGTTGCTTTGAACAAGAGAATACACAAGTGTTTACGATCCCCTTCCTCAGATGGCCAGCTTTGAGATGGCGGGCGTCAGGCCAAGGCAGCTGTCTTGCACGGGGCCAGTTCTCTCATCACCCGGTGGCTGTCTGGTTGCCGATGACACGGAGAATCTCTCTGTGGATGCTTGGGTCCTGGGTGTTGATGCTTGTGTCCCCCACCTGCCCGTCCTCATAACTAAAGGGAGTGAGAGGAGAGGAGACGCTCTTCAAAACCACCAGGAAATAACGGACAAATGACAGACAGACATATTTATGATTTGTGAAATCATGGTTGCTGTTGCTCCAAGGCTACAAGAGGAAGTGCCCACACTGGCCAATTACTCACACAAAGAAAAACCTTGTACAGACGTGGTCTGTGTTTGGGACCACCCAGATATCTCCATGCTTGTGCAGATCTTGAGAGGTGATGACTGAGAAGCAGATGATCAAAACAACCTCAGTCAAATGGAACACGCCACACATCTATTATCAAACCACTCAGCAGCATTGGTCACTAACCTTCACATAAGGCGATGCACTTCAGGTTTCTGCTTTGCAGGAACTGGGGCTGCTGCCCCTTCTTCTGGGACTGTGGATACAGAGCACTTACAGTATGTTACAGAGCCCAGAATAACCAGGTTACTTTTACCCAGCTCCTTGTTTGTAATTGTTATTTTCACATAGCTATTTCTGTTTGGAATTATTTTTTCACTTCAAAATCCTAGTTCAGTGTAAACTACAGTGCTATGACTGTAGAGGGGGGCTGATAGTGTATTGTAGGCCTACATTGCAATATTGCAGTATTGCAGTCTTTGCCTGTGTATATTGTGATATGCATCAGTACGCATTGCGCTCTTTGCCAATGTTGTATTTAATTGTGAAGAACAATAACTGGTGTGTTTTTGGCTGGCACATTATCAACAGGTATTGCAAATGCATACATGGAGTTAAAGGCAGCCCATGAAGGTACTGGAATGTGGGTTGGGACGTCCCAATCTACATTCCAGTGGAAGCAGTGGTCGAGTAACCTGAACAGAGTTATAATGGTTTTAGCGAGGCAGCAAAATAGCGTAGCAGTGTGGGCAAGTTGTTTACGTAGCTTTTAGCTTAGAAGCTTGCCCCCATTGCAACACTATTTTGCTGCC
>JASCQY010000293.1:12453625-12464553 GCA_030264315.1 Sardinella tawilis | reverse complement strand
CACACACATATACAGTCCACACACACACACACACATAGGCTAAAGAGCACACACATATACACTACACACTCACACACTCACACACACACACATACAGTAGGCTAAAGAGCACACACTTATACACTACACACTCTCACACACACACACACACACACAAAATTCCCCCCATTGTTCAGGTCAGACACTGACCTCCCAGTAATCGTCTCCCAGGCCTTCTGCTGGCCTCACTGCCCCCCTCCTGGCCCTGACGTGTTGGGCACAGAGGGACTCCGCTGGCCCTCCTTGACTCTGTGCCGTTATCAGTGACACTGCAGGACTGAATGGCTCAATCGAGCCAACCTTGGCTTTTCCAATGGCCGTCCTCAGACCCCTCATCTGGCCACAGAGCTACAGTAGTGACTGAACGCACAGCACAAGCTCTTTACCTCACACATTTCGCTGTTAGCCCTGCCCTGCTTGCTCAAAGAGGCCCAGTATTTCTTTGGATCGCTAGAGCGAGAAACCAAGCACTGCATATCTGGGGGAGGGGGGAAAGAGGGGGGTGGTTTCTGTACTAAGACCCAATTCTGTATCTCTCTCCATCTCCGGCATGCAATGTATATCTGGGGGGAGGGGGAGGGGGAGGAGGGGGGGTAGTTTCTGAACTAAGACCCCATTCTGTATCTCTCTCCATCTCTGGCATGCAATGTATATCTGGGGGGAGGGGGGTGTCTCTGGGTATCTCTCTCCGTCACTGGCGTGCACTTTCTCTCTTTCTCGTCCTCTCACAGGAGTCTGAAGTAAGGCAGGGTGCGCTAGCTGGACTCCCTCTCACAGGAGTCTGGGTAAGGCAGGATGCGCTAGCTGGACTCCCTCTCACAGGAGTCTGAAGTGAGGCAGGGTGCGCTAGCTGAAGTAAGGCAGGGTGCGCTAGCTGGAGTCTGAATGTGTAATTGTGTTGGTAACTGTATCTGATGAACATGCCGGGGCTTCTCCTCCCACGGCAACAAAGGTGGCTGAAAGTGCAGTGAAGCCGTCGCTGGCGTAAATTATTCAGCCCAGCACCTCTCGTCGGGGAGGCAGAGTCAAGACAAGGGAGCAGATGGAAGCTGAGGCTGTCTGAAATGGCAGCACGAATATCTGATGGCCCCTTTAAGTGTGGTGGAGATCAGGTCACGCACAATAAGCCAGTCCAAATGGCCAGGGAAGTTCTGCTATTCATTAGCTCTCAACAGCTCCAAAAAGGGATAATGAAGTCAACGATGGGCTCCATTACACATTCAATCAAGTAAACGAGGCTGAGGAGCGTAGAGTCACGTGCTCAAGCGCAAGGAAATATATGACTCAGGGGAGCAGAGCTGAGCCATGCGGTGAGGAACTTAGGTGAAGTACAAGGGCAATGTGGACAGAACTCTGACCAGTAAACATAAATAAATAAATGTTTACTGTTTGGCCAAATAAATATTTTCCTTTGTGTTCATGCCTCTCATCCACAAGCAAATTTTGATAAAAATTCAAAGGAATGCAATTTTAAAAGTCAAGATTGTTTGTAATACACATTCAGTCAATCAGTTTGTTTGTGTTTTCAAAGTCCAATGACACACACCAAGGACACAGTCACAAGCGATTATGAAAGAAGAAACTGTGTGTGCAGCATGGGCCTGTCTTTATTGTGGGGGAGGGGGCAGGTTTCATTTTGATGACTTTTTTACACATTCTCTGCCACCACCAAACCCACCCGGGAGACGCAAATGCTCACAGTTGCATGTCGCTGACGTGAGCAAGATTTACATGACAGGATGAGAAAAGGCCCGAAAAATCACAGGCCGCCCTAGAACACACACATGTCCACACTGCTTTTCGGAGATGTCAACTTTGCGGCCTCTGGGATGTGCAGAGCACGTGCATGTGGAGGAGAGGCGGCCGGGCCGACAGCACGCACGGAATGACAAACACCTAACCCTAGGGTCAGCGCTGGCTGGGGCTCTACAGCGTGCCTCCCGCCATGCTTCACGAGCTCCTCAGGGCTCCAAATTACAGTCTTGTCACCGTCTCAAACAACACCTCAAATAAAATACTAAATAAGACTAAAGTCAATCAACATAATCATTCTATAGGCCAATCCATAATCACCACAGAGGAAGTAAGTCAGAGATACAAATAAGGAGTAGCTAAGCTTCACTCGATCCTCGCTATGCTAAAAGTGAAAATCAGTTTAGAAATGTCAGTGCAACAAACTGAGATGCATCTTTCCTGTGGCCCAAGCTGTTGGGCATCCATCAAAGGCTTCATCTGCTCTCTCCCCCTGACTACAACACCTGGCTCCCCCTGACCAGAACACCTGGCTCCCCCTGACTACAACACCTGGCTCCCCCTGACTACAACACCTGGCTCCCCCTGACCAGAACACCTGGCTCCCCCTGACCAGAACACCTGGCTGCCAGCAGACAGTGACAACATGATGCTTCTTGTGATGTGTCTGCGTGTGGAAGAGCACAAACACAGACGTCCAATCCCAGTCCTCTCAGCTGCAGCTTCCTCTGCCCATGTGTCTGATTGGCTCTTAAGCCCTGTCTCTAACCAAACACCCATCGCTCCATTTCCCACGAGGAGAGAAAGTCAGTCCGAATAAGTGGGAACCTCTAGGAGTGCCACCCAACTGTGGTGGCGTCTGTGCCCCGAGAGCAGCTCTACTTGGACAGATCACACGCCCACAAAGTGCCTTTGGTCCAGTGTGGAGATGCGTCCCATTTTAGACCCACAATAAGCAAAATCAGGCTTTCCCATCGATCTGGTCCGTCTGGTCCGATAGAGCTGCCACACGAGGAGTGTGTCCAGCCCAGTGCAAGGGTCTGCACAGATGGGAGTGTGACAGGGAGAGCCAAGCTCAATACAGAAGATTTACTGCCTGTTCAGCAACCTTTGTCTGTCAATTGGTGGGCATCCGACATCTTATATCACACATTACATGGCAGACACTCTGACTTCATCTCCAAAACCTGACTGGATGGCTTTCTGTACTAGCAGTCAATGTACACCATTACCTACAGCATACTGCACACCAGGGACAGGAGAGAAGCTGCAGGTACACGATACCTTTGCTAACTATCAACCTGACCGCAAGCATGCGCACTGATAATGATCTTACAGTACTGATCTGTGATGGACGCTGAGAGAAGTCATACAATGCAAGTGCAGCAATTTCTTCACATTCATTATCTGTTTGCCATTGGGCTTCAAGCAGCAGTAAATAGAAACTTCAAGAGGCCTTGGCACCAATGCTGATGAGCCCATCAGGCATACACCCCATGTACAGTATATCCTGGATAAGACCATTTTGGTACGTCATTGAAAGATAACAATGTTTTGAAACAAACCCTGCTCTTCCTCATGCCATTCCCATACATCACAGACAACACCAACACCAACACTGGCATGCAACTACTGTAAGCGTAAAAGTTGCATCCGGTGGAGAGTTTCCACCCCACAGTGGAACATGTGATGAGGCCCTTGTGAGGCCCCATGGTGCCCTGACACTGAGCCCCGGGGAAAATGCAACCAACTGTGACTAGTGTATGTCAGCGGCACCTGGACGGCTCATGCGGTGAGTTCAGCCTGGGGCCCCTGGCACTAATCTCTGGCACACCAAGCAGAGGGCACAGACTGGCGTACGAATGACTCAGGCGCATTTATGCGGAAAAGAAAAAAACACATCAGTGGGTGTGGACACCTACTGTAAGCATAGTGGTGTTTAACTCTCTTTCTTTCTTTCTTTCTCTCTCTCTCTCTCTCTCTCTCTCTCTCTCTCTCTCTCTCTCTCTCTCTCTCTCTCTCTCTCTCTCTCTTTCTCCATTCCCTGTCTTCCCCTCCATAAAGCTCATCAGAGAGAGGACAGTAGACTGCTTGCCCTTTATTAGCACGGCATCATGCCGCCGCACCCACACCTCCTCACACACACACTCTCATACACACCTCCTCACATACACACACACACACACACACTCTCATACACACCTCCTCACATACACATACACACACACACTCTCATACACACCTCCTCACACACACACACACACTCTCATACACACCTCCTCACACACACACACACTCTCATACACACCTCCTCACATACACATACACACACACACACACACACACACACACACACTCTCATACACACCTCCTCACACACACACACACACACACACACACACACTCTCTCTCATACACACACAAACTCTAATACACATAGGCCTACATACACACACACACAAACACACACACACACACAGACATTTGTTGGGCCAAACACTCTGGAGGAAGCTAATGATTTGTATGTCCTGTGCTTTATGAGGCGAGCCTGTCTTCACTGGAGGCTGTGGCGTAATTGTTTGGAAATTGAAGGCAGGCAACTGCTGACTCTTGAGGTGAAAATAAACACTCCTGAGTAAAGTGAAAATTTCAAGGCAACTTGACAAACACTATGATGAAATGTGTCCCTTTCAAGGTGTAAAAAGAGCAAAACAGGAATATGAATAAATCCATCTTAATCCATCCAATATCTCCCTGCACAAGACAATGCAGAAGTGACTGTGTTCATGTCAGCTGACTAATCAAACCGAAGGTTAAAGGCCTAAATGAACTGGACTGTCGCATTTCTGCAAGAGACAGGAAGTGTGTAACTTCCCCTTTACAGCGCCCACAAACACAGCAAGCCGCTCTCATACAGTACAGCAGTCAGTCACGCTGTGCGCTGGGAGCAGTGTGAGCTGGTGCCTTGCTCCCATAATAGCAAAATACTATCACATCATAACAGTGTGTACAAGTCGGTAGCATGAGAAAAGCATGAGAAAAAACAATGGCGTGTTCAGCTATTTCCTAATGAGTGGAATGCATGAGTTCTACTTCAGCTACTTCCACTTTGGATGGGTGGTGGATGACTTGCTACCATCTAATGATCTATGATGTTCCAACAATACAAAAGTGTTGCTCCCAAATTGATATTCACTTTCTGAATGGGACCTGGCCACGATCCTCTAGGCAGTTGGTGTCTTGCATCCAAATGGACAGAGACCTCAGGTTAACTTTGAAACTATTAAGACGGGTTTCCATCCAACTTGTAAATGTGAATTTAGGTTAGGCGAATAAGAAATGCTTGATGGAAACACCTGCAAAGTCGCATCAGTCCCTTAATGTGAA
This sequence comes from Sardinella tawilis, assembly GCA_030264315.1. NCBI lineage: Eukaryota > Metazoa > Chordata > Actinopteri > Clupeiformes > Clupeidae > Sardinella > Sardinella tawilis. Next base: position 12,459,375 of record JASCQY010000293.1, on the reverse strand, counting down.
TATAAATTTGATTCGCTTCAGGGAGGTGGTTTAACTTTTGATGCGACTAAGGTAAATGCGAATAAAGTCGATGGAAACCGTTCGAGTGTATTCGCATTAACCGCATTTCTGTAAGAACATGTCACTTGATTAGCCTAACGTTCATTTCTTATTCGCATTACACAGTTGATGGAAACACATGCAGACTCGCATAGTTGCGAGTCAAATTAATTCTATGAGAATATGAAAAGCGAATAACATTGGCTGGAAACCCCGAGTTAGCCGCTGGCATTGCGGGAATGGCACTAATGGCGGCTATATTACCTCCATATCGTATTCCAAATCTCACCGTCAAGCCAAGTCTGCTCACAATTAATCAATGAAAAGACATTTTTCTCGCACTGGCTTAAAGTTCATCACCCCCCCCCCCACACACACACACACACCATCTCGCCTGCTAGCATCACGCTTAAAAAGTAACTAAAATATCTGGGATTTTTCGTATTTAAACACCGTCTGCTCTCAAGTTGGAAAGTGCAACCAAATTACAGTGACAGAAGATGAACCGTGGTGACTTTACCTAGAACTATCCACTCATTTCCAGCATAGTAATCAATTCATTTTGTGAAGAGTGTGTCGAGACTCTAATGCTCATGAAATCTTTAGTTTATAGCCATTAGGCTACGCAAGATCTACTGCCAAACCAAACAGCTCTTTCCTTGAGGATACAATTTATGATGATAATGATAACAAAACACATTACTATCAGTTGTTGATTAACCACAAGTGGCCCAACGCTTGATAACATTGTTAAACACCTGCATCTTAGACCTAGATGATAATAATAATAATAATAATAATAATAATAATAATAATAATAATGCTAATAACGATAATAATAATAATAATAATAATAAAACAGTTTCCTAGATACACCACAGAATGTGTGGCAGCTCTGCACACAACTAGCACAGAGCCAACTAGCATACACTGTACCTGTATAGTTTGCCATCTGTCAAATGCAACAAACAGTAAACCTGGCATTTAACCATCACCCTGACAACATGTCCTACACCGAGTCGGGACATTGCCATGGCAAAAGAGACATGGCAGATTTTGGTGATGTACGGTAGTCAAAAGGCCTATTCTAATTAAAGCAAAATTAATTAAAATACTGGGAGGCGATGGTCTGCATGCATGAACCTTGTCGGGACCTTCTTATCTGCAGCAGCGCTGCCCTGGCGAATTGACAGTACATGCTTGAACACCTCATTTGAAATTAGCATATTTATCACAGAACATTTGCATGACTGGAGACTTAAGTATGAAGTCCAGCACTGAGGCCCTAATTTCAGCCACAGAAGATGGGCCACGGAATCCTTCATGCTCATTTAATCTCACAAAAAGTCTCTTAGAAAGCTCGTCTACAGGAGTGGGGGCTACATTAAGCAATTCAGATTTCTATTCATAACAACTTTGTTAATTTAGTCCAACCTGCACTTTAGTATGGGTCAAGCTGTAGCCTACTTGTATATTTTGTGATGATGCTAAACATCCACAGAAACACAGAGAAACTTGACAGTTGCAAAATAATACCATGAATATCCTTCCGGGTGAAAAATGCTTGTGAAGCAACAATGTTAACAGACTTACTGTACCATCAGACAAGGAAATGTCCAATTTAAATGTGTTTTCTACACAGTGCAGAAGGTTTCAGGACACAGAAAGGACTGGCGAGTCGACTAAGGTATTTGTTTATCAACGGGACCCATTCAACCCCTGCTGCCCAACCCAACCTAATAGCATAACTTTATAGTTAACTCCTGGCATATGTGTCACATATTTTACTCAATACTCTTTGTAATAAATTGCAGTGACAACACTGTTTGGCCTACAGTGGCTCTGACTGAAATCTTTTCATTCTGAATTGTAGAGCAATCTTGCCTCACTTTACATCAAATTCTAATTTAGAATTTAGAATAACCTACAGTAGAATTTCTTATCAAGGGTGTGGATTTTTTTCACGGCAACAATAGGTCCTTACAGTAAGGCTACCAGATTATGGACACTGAATTAAACCACTGAAGAACATAGGCTAATGTGTGCATGACAAGTTTTGTCTATGAAAATACTAGGCTACTGTAATACTGAGGCATGCTGGAGAATGTGAAAATAACATGCACAATGGGCACTGGACAAGGTATTTATTGGAAACCCCTTTTTATTTGTAATGCTCTGTCATTACGTGACTTTCATTGGAAGCATGCATGCATCACTGGCTGGTGGCCATATACAGTACTCTCTTAAACTGAAAGAAAAGTATAGCACAGAATACTTGATAAGGTTTCATTTCTTTGTTGGCTAATTCAAAGTCTTCCTAACACAGACATTGCCAGACAGAGAAAGAGAAGTCACGCTTATTTTTTTGTCTACAACAGGCCAGCATTACATAATACCGTTTAATTACAAACACATGGACAGCGTATGGCACTGGTCTTGTTGGTGTATCACAGGCAGTCTAGAGTTGCCTACCAGGCCTGTGCTATTTAGCACATGTGTCCAAATCCGCTTTCAGTGCGCATTAGGTCTACATCACCAGGCTACATGTAACAACACCAGTTACAACTTGGCTCCTTCCCAATTTTGTTTACGCAAATAAGGGACCATGGTGTTTACACAGAGAGGGACTACGCAAGTAGCCAAACAATGTCTGACAGTAACACAGAGAAAATCAGGTAGATTCAAGTTACCTTTTGGATCCCTTTGAATAGGTGAAGGTGAAGGTGGCGTCAGTGTATCGGAAATCTGTAACAAAAGAGTAATGATTAGGTAAGGGCATACCCTGCCCTGGCCGCCTTACTCCAACACAGGCTCCGACGGCAGAATGAACGGATCCTATTCCACAAGAAAAGTCCCTTTCAACAAGTGCAGTCTCCATGGCAACATCAAGAGGGATTTCCACTGGCATTGGCCATTAAAGAGGAAAACTGATGGCTGATAAATATGTACTAACGCATTATTGCCCCTTCACGTGTCCAGCAATCTGGATGCGTTGCTTGTGGTGGAGATACTGTAGATGAACGTCAACACAACAGTGAAAACACTCATGAGAAGCATATTAATGCATTGTTTGCCTTCCAAGCTTGTTCCACTATGAAACAACCAGGTGCTATTCGACAAAACTAACGTTTCGTGTCCAGTAGCCTACAGTAACAAGGCTATTTATTTCCCCAGTTAGACCACTTTACGCCCATTAGGTGAAGTCAGCTGTTGACAATAACCAAAATAGCGCACAATGTTGCGCACACGTAGCATGACTACAATACTCAACATGTAGCTTATCCGCTACCTTGCGTGTAGTTTGGTCAAAGGACAGAAGATTTATTAGTCGTCAGTGTTGTGTAAATGACAGAGAGCTGGTTTCATACACCTAGGCAGGCTGTGAAGAAAGCACCCCACTTATTATGGAAACTCACCAGAGAAAAGGCAGTCTTTTTCTGCCTTACACCTTTGAATTACGATGTCGACGTCTTTTTGTATTCTCTCTTGCCTTGAACACATCCCCATGAAATAACACCCACTGAAATGGCTTCTTTTTACTAATTTCAGCAAATATTTCCTCTTGCTGGCGCGATGTATTCCAAAATTGCTTTTCCTACGAGCTTGGATGTCTGGAACAGCTTTAGAAAAAATCCCAGGTGTGTCAGCTCCGTTTCAGTTTGTGAACTGTAACGTTATCATCTCCGGCAACAATGGATTCGGATCAAAAGCGCTAGGATTCGTGAGCTCATCCCCTCGGTAAATTTCATATAGATAGCTGCTTTACCCCGGAAGCACCGTTCTCCACTCCTCATCACTCTGCTAAACCCAACAATGGCGATTTCGAAAGCTACAGCAAGAGCTATTTGCTAGTCTTAAAGTGAAACCAGCATTGCTCCCCGTGTCATGGATGAACCGTAGAGTTTAGTGTCGGATTACAAGATAGAATCGTTATTAAATGAGTAAGCCGTCTAGCGTTTGTCTTCTTTCGAATCCACCCAACATCCGAGTGGTCTCTCAGAAAGCTGATTTTGATTGGGCAAAGCTCGATGTAATGACAAATGATCGGTGGTTGCCAGTAGTTCTGCAAAGGTCTGCCTCTGCTGACATCATGTGAAAGCCTGTATTCAACTCGTTACACCCGGGGACCCCATTCGTTTCCAAAAGGCAAAAGTAGCCTGAGTCTTTACATAGCCTAATCTCTTTAGTCCTAATATTCAATCAGATGTCAATTAGTGTCTAATTAGGAATAGACTCTCAGGCCTATTATCTACTTTTGTTTTGCAGATTGGCAAGGCATCAATGGCTGTAGAGGCAAACCAACTTTTGCACATTTCTCAGATGAAGCACACACTATTTGCACTAGTGCACCAGAATCACCATGATTGCAGGTTGAAACAGGTGGTAGGAGGTCCCTGGTCTCCACATGAAACACATAGAGACAGTTAAAGGTGAATGCAAACTGCTCTGAGCACAGCTGCCTTGGCAGATGGTTGGTGTTTGTCTTGGTTCCTCAGAAAGTCAATTGAATCCTGAAAAGCTCTTAATCCAAAGAGGTTTAATCTAATAGAGGGCAATAATTGTCCTAGGCAATGTCTTCTAAACAGCGTCTGAGGAAGTTTCATCCAAGCCTCGCCTATCTAGGACCAGATGTATTTTACTGTCATCAGGAATAGTTTGATTGTATATCCCCTCAATAGCATTGTTGCCAACATCACAACTTTATGCATTTTTTCCTTCTTCCCAGTCTTTGCAGGAAGTCTTGCGTCTTTGATCATCAATCCTATCTGGGTCATAAGGACTATCTACCCTTCCTGTAATCTGTTGCTGTCAAGGAGACACAAACAACTAAGATGCCCTCATAACGGTCTGGTTTCCTTGAAGTCGTTGTGTGAATGGGCGGGAATGGACGGCACATCGTGGGGCAGCATGAAGCCCTGGTTGTAGAGACGCTTGCACACAGAGAGAGGGAGAGAGACGTCAGCCCCGTGCACGGTGAAGGGATCCAGGAGCTCCAGTCTGCCTGTGAGGGTTGAGCGCTCCAAGAGCAGGTCAGACAGGCTCCACTGATGAGGCCATCACCTGCATTATTCATCGCCCCCGGATCTGGCAATGATTACCCGCAAGGATCTCTCTCTCTCTCTCTCTCTCCCTCTCTCTGCCTGTGTCTCTCTCTCTCTCTCTCTCCCTGCCTGTCTCTCTCTCTCTCTCTCTCTCTCTCCCTCTCTCTGCCTGTGTCTCTCTCTCTTTCTCCCACCATTCGCCATCAGCAGAATCACGTCCACACAGCATGAGTCAAAGGTGCCTGGGTCTCCTCCTCATCGGCAGACAGTCGTTCTCATACCTCTGCATTAGGCCGTAAGCCCTGGTTTATGGGGCACAAACAGTCACCAGTGAGCATTTCCCACGTGTGGGAAGCTCTGGAACAGGCCTGATAAATCACAGACTCAGGGGGCGGGGCCACCTGTTTGGGCCCATCTGACTCCAGCAGAAATGGCTGAATAGACCAGAATGCACGGCAGCCAGCCCAGTGCAGCCCAGTGTCTGAGCATCTTTTGCGCTATTAAAAAGCTCTTCATTGTCCTTTGCAGGCAGGGGTAAATTGCAGTGGAGAAATCCAACCCAAGGTCTTCTGTGACTCTAACCCAGCCCATGGTCTTCTGTGACTCTAACCCAGCCCATGGTCTTCTGTGACTCTAACCCAGCCCATGGTCTTCTGTGACTCTAACCCA
>JASCQY010000293.1:12433923-12444398 GCA_030264315.1 Sardinella tawilis | reverse complement strand
TTGCTATGCTGTTCTGTGTTCTGTGAGTGAACAGTTTATTTTATGTTCTTATGGTTATCTTGAAATAGCACAATGTACTTTTTTAAAGTTCTCAAACTTTAGTATGAACTAATATTCTCAAACTTTTAAAGGGATTGACATTGATTTGTTTATCCTCAAGAATGTGGCAAAAGTCCCTCCTCGAATTTATCAGTTTGTTTTAAAAGTTCTGAGTCTTTTTAAAAGTGTGCTGAACATTGTGGAAAGAATCATAAAATGGGAGACTGAAAAATTGCTGCATTCAAAAAGGATTTAATGATTCACAACAGCATAGTCAAGCTCCAGGTCTTAGACGCACAGTATAATTCTGAATTCATGATAGCTTACTTTTTCACACACTGTCATAAAAGCAGTGATGCTCACAAGCCCAGTTAATTAATTTAATTCATCATCAAATGGGACCGTAATATTTACACGTACACAGTTCAAGTACAAGATCAGCACATCACTGGTGCAGCATGGAATCCTGAAGGGGAAAGTCACACAAATGGTCGGATTCTTTGCAACAACCCACCACCTCCCGTCAGCCCCCCACCCTCCTGAATACAGGCATTTGGAAACCCATGTGAACAACACCAACTGCATTTAATAGCCATATTGAGTGCGGTGCATGAAAAAAATCACCCACCAATCAAATTAGTTCAACAAACCAGTTCAACAAGCTCCACTCTGCCAGTCTGGTCCATGGCGGCTTAGATGGCAGAAGAGGTGAATGGACTCGGTGCGCTGTGGTCTCCAAATGTGAAAGTCCAGGCATGGATGGCCCAGGATGGGAGGAACTCCAACATGAATCACTGCCCCTGTCTCATCCTTCAGGCTGTGGGAAGGTGCTGTCAAACTGCTTCCGCTCCGAGGAGGCAAAGCCAAAAACGGGTTAAAAAACAATGGTGCCAAGAGTGGAGGGGGGGGGGGGGGTAGCAATACTTCACAAAAAATTATTGCAGTCCTATTTTAACCTCTATTTCAACCAGCTATCTAGTGAAATACACATGACAAAAAGAGACCACCTGACCACGCTGCGTTCAGTGGAACGTTTAGCAAAACTCGTCTGGTCTGTGGACAGGATCGGCGATGGCCACGGCGAGGAGGACAGAGGACGTGGTCACGGGCACTGGGGTCGGTTAAGACAAACACGATACATCCGTCCTCCAGCCCTGGCACAAAGTAACTACTGTAGTCTGCAGGTCTGTCTGCCGCTGAGACACAGGCAGGCAAAGAGTCAGGCGCTCACAGCGACTGCGGTGAGGACACTTCAGAGTGTGAGAGACAGGCAGAAAGTGTGTGTATGTGTGACTGCATGAGAAAGAGAGAGAAAGAGAGAGAGAGACATAGAGAGAAAGAGGGGGCAAGAGTCTGTTGGCTTTGTGGGCGTATGCTAATAAATATCAAAGTCACAAACTTCAGTCTGTGGCAGCTGTCCACTGCTTTAGTCTAGCTAGGTTATGTCTCTCAAGGGAAAACCAGCTGTAGAAAAAATAAGTATAAAAAGAGTGTAAACCGAAGTCCTGCTGTATTTGCACATACACACCTCCACACCCCTGACACACACAAACACACACACACACACACACAAAAGTTTGTCCCCTTGTCTGCAATTTGGCACCCCAAAAATCCACTCAGAAGAATGCGGCGTCCGGTCAGGCTCGTCACACTGATGTACGGGGTTTCCTGATGACCAGCTGCACGGGCCCCTCAGACGCCGTCTTGATGATGTTCCAGGCGTCGTAGTGCATCAGGCCCTGCAGCGACCTGCCGTTGATCGCCAGCACCTCATCGCCAACGTCAATCACCCTGGACTGCTCAGCAGCGCCCCCTGGGGGCCAGACAGGATCATGTCAGGGCACGAGGGCTATGGGATGACACCTGGGTCACCAGCAGAATTCAGCGGCATGCCTCATTCTTAGTGATTACCTAGGACTGCTTTTTGTTTTGATCATTACAGTACATCTTTCAAGTTCATATGCTGCACGGTGAGATGATGGACGGTATGGATGGTACTAGTGAGATGATGGACGATGTTGTGGAAGAAAAGCATAGCAGGAACTCAAAATGACTATGCCCTTGCCATAGACAGTGCAGTCACAGGGCTGTGTGTGTGTGTGTGTGTGTGCATGTGTGTGTGAGTGAGTGAGTATGTGTGTGTGAGTGAGTGAGTGAGTGTGTGTGTGTATGTGTGTGTGTGTGTGTGTGTGTGTGTACGCATGTGTGTGTGTGAGTGAGTGAGTATGTGTGTGTAAGTGAGTGAGTGTGTGTGTGTGTGCGTGTGTGTGTGCGTGTGCGTGCATGTGTGTGCGTTCGTGCGTGTGTGTGTGCGTGTGTGAGTGTGGTGGGTATGAGCCCTCAGGGGCGGTTCAGCCTAATCCGCTTAGCTGACCTTGCTGTGTGCTGAGTGACCCCCCCCCCCACACACACATCTCCACTTCCGACGGACGCAGTGTGACATCACCAAATTGACATGTTTTTGAGTTTGGGGTTCCAACCTTGCTGTCATACTGACTACTACATTCTGACCTTCAAAACCTCCTGAGTCTGCATTGCACTGGGTCTCTATATGTGCTTTCTAGTCAGAGTCAAGATGAGGACTACAGCAGGCTACAATTTCTGAAGGTCACAAGTCATGTCAATTCCTGTCTGATGTTACCTTTAAAGATGCGTTTGATGCTGAGCGCTCTGTCTCCGTGAGCGGAGGCCCTGCCTCCCTCCAGACTGAAGCCGAGGCCAGCGGAGGTTTTCTGCAACTCCACGCTCAACACACCGTCTGCTCCCACCTCCACCACTACGGCACACGCAGAGGGACATTTTGAGTGTTAAAGCAATTACGAGCACAGAGCGATTCAAAACAGAATCACCGTAAGTGGAGATGGGTCAATCTCCAATCAATATCAATGATGGGAGCAGAATGAGAAGCCCAGTGCGTACGCCTCCTGCTCACCTGTGCCGGTGGCCCTGACGCTGTTCCTGCAGGTCAAAGGTGAAGAGTGTCCGGCATGAAGGCCGGGCTCGTGTCGGGGGGACGGAGGCTCGCTGTCCTTCCCTCTCTGGATGACCACCAAGGCCTGTCTGGGCAGCCTGGACTGGTGCAGGCAAGACAGGGCCTCGCCATGGGTCAGTCCTCTCAGACAGTTGCCGTTTATGGACAGAATGGCATCCCCGCGGTGGATGGTACCTTCCACACCAGCGGCACCCCTGGTGAATACGCGATGGACCTGTCCAGGGGAGGGGGGGACCATTTAAAGGTCGTCGACATGAGCTGCCCAGAATCGTGATGGATGTGTGTGGAGAGCAGATTTACAGTAGATATTCAGTGTGAATGTTTTATATCCAACACTAGGGGGCACTGCAGAGGCAACAGCAGTATCGACCATACAACACCATGCAGGCGCATACATATTTGAGATTCAGTGTTTGTGAATGTAGGAGTGTTTGTGTGTTTGATGTTCAGGTCTACACTTGTTCTTTTTTTTCAAAAGGTTAAACTGCCTCAGGAAAAATAGGGAAGATTCAAGACAAGATTCAACAACTCAAGCATCATTATTCAAATGCTGTGTCTGTCAGACAGGCTTGGGTCCATCCCAGCCCGATCTGGTAGATACAAGCGGACCAGCAAAACAAGCTACCCAGCTTACTGTCACTGATTTCTGCTCCAGATCGATGCCTCCAGCGATACTGAATCCCAGACCCGAGCCCTCCTCCTTGGTAAGCACCACAAGGTAAACATCCTCTTTCATCTACAGGGCAAGAGAGAAGTGTCAGTGACCTCACGTGACCCATCCCCAATGGAGAGACAGGAACATCCATGGAGTAAGAAATCTGCTTCTCCTGGTCTTACTGGGCTTTTGTTCACAATAAACACACTTACTTCAGTGTTAGATTAAAATGCAAGTTTGTGTGTGAGATACACTTCAAAAGCACGCATGCATTTGGAACCTAGCAGTCTCTGCCACACACACACACACACGCCACACACACACACACACACACACACACACACACACACACACACACACCTAACAGCTGAAAGGAACAAATAAGAAGGCACTTGAGACTTCAAAGAAGGAGATACTGTATATAAAAGCTTTTGATCACCTTGACAGTAAAAGCATAATTCAAGATGAAAGGACACAAGGAAGTAGAGAATAGATGAAAAAAAAAAAAAGTTCATTTAGGGCTGCACGTCTGGGGTGTGTGTGTGTGTGTGTGTGTGTGTGTATGTAGAATTGACTCCAGCTCAGCTCAGTACCTCTGCCTGGGCCTTGGTGTCGGCGATGAGGGTCACAGCGTCCACTTTGGCCCGCAGGGAGGTGAGGACGTCCTGCAGCCTGCTCTGCTCCAGAGGGGCCACCGACAGCTCGGCCAGGCTGCCAGAGACACACGCCACATAGCTCCGTCACTGATAACAAGCCCCACTATGCTTCAGATACAATCTACCCCCATCATAGAAACACACACACACACACACACACACGCACACACAGACACACATACACACACACACGCACACATAGACACACACACACATACGCAAACATAGACACACACACACACACACACACACACACACACACACACACACAGTATTTTCACGCTGGGTGTGGAATGGATGACTCCACACAGAGCGAAATGTCCCGCCGCTCACAACCCGCCGCCTCCATAAAAACTTCCTTTCAAAGTCTTCTATCTCCCTCCCTCCCTCCCTCCCTCCCTCTCTCCCTCCCTCCCTTCCTCCCTCCCTCTCCCTCCTCAGAGAGGCTTGTATTCTGAAGCTTCCTACCTGACGGCCCAGCTGGGCGAGGCTGAGGTCTGGCCATTGGCTCTGGGCACCTGGTAGTGGTTCTCCTCCAGTGCTGGGCCCTGCAGGCCACCTTCACTCCTGCTTACCCTGGTGGTGACCAGCGTGTACTGCGGGCCCTCGGAGGACGAGTTGCGTGGCCGCACTTCGATCTCGGTCTTGAAGGTGCCGCTGCTGGCAGCTTCGCTGGACGAGCAAGATGATGAAGAGGAGGGGGAAGAGGAAGAGGAGAAATCCTCGGTGCAGAGCTTGTCGAGCTCGGGCATGCTCAGAGCCCGCAGCTCCCTCAGTCTGGAACGGGACAGACCGGCTGGGCCCCGGGAGTTGCGCTGCCTGAGCACAGGGGGCGCTAGAGAGCAGCGCTCCAGCCTGGGCTCCTCCAGAGCAGGGGCTTCACTGCAGCCAGAGGCCCGGGGATCTAAGGTGACCTTGCGCAGTTGAGGTGAGGGGGGTGGCGAGACGGGGTCATCCGCATATGAGCTGAGACTTCGTCTCAGTGAGCGAGAGCCGTCTGTCGAACCGTTGCCGTTGCCCGAGTCCATGCAACCCGACAGCGTTCGGTTGAGTTGGGGCTTCGCGGCATAGTACGGGACGTCGATACAGCGGACAACAGCCTTATCGAAACCGACCAGGTTCTCAAAGGACTTGATCCTCTGGCGCACAGAGAAGGGGTTGGGATCGGCCAAGCCTCTGATGTCGGTGGAGTAACTCCGGCGTTCCATGGCTTTCAGGTACAGTTTGGACCTGCCTGACCTCAGGTGGTCGCCAGCGTCCAGAATACTGGACACACGGAGGCTGTGCTCCGCTGAGCCGTTGCTCAAGGTGCTGGGGCTTTTGTCAGCAGTTTCCGTAGTGCTACCTGCTGTGCCTGTCTGTGGAGACGTACACTTAGGGCTCGGTGTGCTTGACCGATTCGTCTGAGTCTCGCATTTGAGCTGACTTGGGTCTGTGGCCTCAGCGGCCGACTTGCTTTCTGGGACTGGAATGGAGCTGGAGGGGTTCACACTTTGTTTCCGTGGGAGGAGGGGTGTGGAGGACGATGTGGGGGAGGACGACGAGAGCCGCACCTCGATAAAAGTCCTTTGAGTGGCTGTCGTTTCTGACTTGTCTTTGTCATTCTGTTTTAAAGCTTCCTGAGATAACTGCGCCACCTGTTGGACAGAGCTAGTCTCTTTCGCACTACTTGCTATGCTTGCCTGTGACGACACAGTGGTTCCTGCCGTGCTGCACACGCTCTTCTCCTGAGTTCTTTCGCACAGTCTACCCGAGGAAGAAGTGCTACTTTTCTCTGACGTCCTGGTGATTCTTGGGCTTCCGACTGAAACTACCCGTTTGGCCTGGACTTTGGGAGACTGGATGGGGGAGGCCGTGCTCTTTCTCTGCACGGGACTTTCAGTCCGAGCAGGTTTGGCGAGGGGCTGCTCACTGCTATGGGCTCTGCTTTTACTCTTGATGGTCAGGCCCTTCAGTTTGGGGGGGTTGCTGCTGCTTTGGGACTTCAGGCCTTTACTGTCTAGAGGCTTTAGCCGACAGTTGGGCTGAGGGAGCTCCTTGAGACCGGGAGTTCTTGGGGAGTGAGTGGAGGAGTTGTTCTGATTAAGAGTCGTCCTCGACTCGTTCTGACTTGCCTGACCTTTCTCTCTCTCCCTCTCCTTGTCTTTCGCTGTCAGTGCTGATACTTTTCCACCTGATTTGGCATCCGTGCAGCTGGGAGCTTTCGGCTCGACTGTGTTGGGAGCAAGCACGGATGAGGAGCCCCGGACTCGCTCCGAACTCTGTGCTGAGTTTGCCAGCAACCTCGCTGTCCTCTGCTGACTCCGTGGCGTGACGTGGTTCTGAGTGGCAGGGGTGCCAGTGATGGCTGGTGGGCGCGACGGCTCCGTTTTGACAGGTGCCAAAATCTTTTCATTAGTCTCTGTTGTGCCGTTGACAGCATCGCCAACAGACGTGGGCACAGTCGTCCCTGCAGAGGGGCACACAGGGGTCACTGGGGCCACCGTGTCCTGGCTCTTGCCATTAACTTCTACACTGCCTGGGGAGGGGCTGGGTTGGGGGTTTGAGGATGCAGGGAGAGAAGGACTAGGAGAACCAGTGGCCTTGGAGAGCTCCATGTCCTGAGGAGGGGGCGGGGGAGCGTAATGTGGAGGAGAAAGAGGCCCGTTATCATTCAACTGAGTCTTCTGCACGTCTCCTGTGGGAGGACTGTAACAGATCTCCACCACCTCCTCCTCCTCATCAGTATCCTGAGAGCGGACATCACCACCACCACCACCACCTGCGTTGAGGCTTGTGGCCGTCCTGTTTTCCTGAACGGTCCTGTCAGCGGTGGAGTCGCTCTCTGAGTCGCTGTCCTCCACAGAGCCATACATGTGTTTGGGCTGCACCTTGGGCCCTGACTCCAGCTGCTCCCCGTTGGTCTCTGGCGGAGTTGCCTCCTTCTCAGTCAGGTTGCTGAAGTTCCGCGAGTAACTCTGCAGAAACATCTTCCCTGCCGGCAGTAGGCCAGCGTTGGTTCCTGAGGCAGGTGTGGAGAACTCCAGGAGGCTGGGTCGGGTCAGGGCCGAGGCCGAGGCCGGAGTCGGAGTCAGACTCTCTGAGCCTCTGTCCTCACCATCCTCCTGCCGACAGGTGGCGCTGTCTGGGGGGTTGGTTGTGGCTTCTGCACTTCCTGCCTGATGGGCATCTGTCGAGTCGGCTTGCTGCTCCTGCTGGGAGAGCTCGGTGATGAAGTCGTCGATGTCTGTGACGGGCACCTCGCTGCTGGGGCTGGTTGGCGGCTCCTCGGAATTGGGTTGGGAGGAGGGGCGCTCTGAAGTCGGGATGCTCTTGTCCTCTAGACAACCATTCTCCTCCAAACCATTCCTCCAGGATTCAGCTCTGGAAGGGCCATCACAGCTGGATGACATCATCAGGCAGGAAAGTCGATCTACAGCTGTTGAAATGAAGACTTGTATGAAAATCTGAATACACAGGAAATGAGTTAACGTTTCTCAAGTGTCTTGCTCTGCAATGAAATGGCAGGCTGAGTTAGACAAGTAGTATAACAGTTTTTATGGATGTCCTTTAATACAAGCTGTTACTTTAATGCAGGACTACACTCAAACGTAAGAGAAGGTGAAAGTTAGAAGCAGACTTCTGTTTTATACGTTACTGTAGCATCAATCTTCAATCCATCTTCTAAATGGAGGCCTTTTGCACATGACGCGATCCGTTTTCCTGACACTCTTTCTATCCAAACAGGGCTGGTTTGTTATTGTCTCAATAATAAATACTAACAATGCAACTGAACTCTTCAACACAGAGGCCTGCTTAGACCATTATGCTGTGTCTAGTGTAATTCATCTCCAATGTGAATACCAGGTGACTGGGAACGTTGCTGCAGATTTCAGTAAATGCCATGTGCTCTTCAAGAGATCAGCTTGATGTCAGTGTGAAATATACTATTTCCAGTTCTTACATAACCTCAAGCTATTTTCCAGGGTGTGAAATATTATTTCATAAGTGGTCTTTGGATTAGCCTATGAACAGAGATCTCAGGTCTCATAGTGTTGGTGGGCACACTGACTATTGAGTCACACACATACAGTATTGAAGCATCAGACAGTATGTGTGTATGTGTTAAGACATGATGGACCATGTATGCATTCAGGTGTGCATACATATTGCGGTTAGGCATAAAAACGCTGACAGACAGACAAACGTGCAGGACAGACAGGTGTAGGCAGCACTAGCAGGCTTCTCTCTAGGCTTAAAGCTACAGGCCTCATTGCTGTGAGTAGTTCCGTCAGTAAGTGCACCACACATGACATGACTAATGACCGTAGGCGTGCAGTGGGAGTGGTGGTGACTCTCTCCTCACATCAGTCACTGCCCTGCAGTCAACTCTCTCATCATCATATTCACCACTGCTGCAGATCACGCACAGCATGGAATCCAGTTTCAGTGTTGTGTTTCAGCCCAAAAAGCTCTTTTGGGGCGCAAGCATCAACAATGACTGGATTTCCAGTCTTGAGTCAGTAACTAGAGTCAGTGATTAACAGAATGACAGTATTACTGCTATAGCCTTTTAATGGTCAACTAAAACAGGCATTCAGGTGGACCAGAATGTCAAAATGTTCAGGTGAAGAAATTGGAAATTCCCAATGGCTACTGATCCGTGGTCAGTGGTCGGTGCTACTCACAGCAGCAAAGAGTGAGGCTGAGCTGGAGAACTACTGGAAGAGGAGGGAGAAAACCAAAGCAGAAGAGAGACTACAGTGTTGCGCGGTGGGAACTGCCGACCTACTCCTACTAACCTACTGTAGAGTCTAAGGTAAGAAGTGAATCGATAGTCACCATGGATACAAAGCCCCCTGCGTGCGGCTCCCTTTGGGGTGGAGAGGGGCACTGCCAGTAAGACAGAGGCTGCTGGGCTCCATCTTTGACCAGCATGGGGAGAGACAGACTGGGTCTTAGTTGCGGTCCCAGTGTTTGGGGCACAGTGCACAGTGGTGAGAAGGACACAGATAAGCAGCCTACCAACCAACCAACCAACCAACCAACCACAGAAAGGACCACCAGCAGGTCGGAGAAGCTAGAGGGGTGTTAGCTTTGGTGTTTTAGTGATGATTGTTTTGGAGGGGATTTTTGTGAGGAAAAAGTGAAGAAGCAATGCAGTCCTCTTGGTGGGGGTGGGGGTGGGGTGGGGGGTCTTTCTGCATGGAAGCCTCTAAAAGCTGATTTCACAGGTGAACTTGTATGGTCAAGATTGTGGACATTAGCAAATCTAAGTGGAGCTCAGATACAAATGATAAACATGTTTTCCTAAGACGTCTGCATATGTTTAGAGATTTCCACCCAACAGATCAAACAGGCTGCCACAAAGCAGAAGGCAAATCCATCAGTATGATCTCTATCTGTGAGTCCAAAAGGCCATACAGTATCATCAGCTCACCATTCCAGCCCAGAGGCCCTTATCAGGGCTATGTGTGTGTGTGTGTGTGTGTGTGTGTGAGTGTGTGTGTGTGACTCACCTGACACGGGTTTCTGGATCTCTAGGGTCAGCGTTACGGGGAGGTTGTGCATCAGTTGGCAGATCTCCTGATAGGACGATGCACAGACCAGCGTGTCCCCGATCGCCACGATCTCGTCGCCCACGCACATCCTCCCCATGGACTCCTGGGAGAACACACACACACACACGAGAGACATCAGAGAAATGAACACAAGCCTTTGACATACAGTACATACACACACACACGAGAGACATCAGGGGAATGAACACAAGCCTGCCTGGAAAAACCACTGAGGGTGAAGCAATGTCTTTGACACACACACACACACACACACACACACACACACACACTCACAAAAACATTCAGAGGCTTGGAACTACACTTAGACACACACATGCAGTACATACACACACACAAACTGCATGCAATTTAATGCTGCTTCCTCTACTTTTTAAACAAGGACAGAGTAGTTGTAAATCTGATCTGTTTTATTGCTTTGTACTGGTGTGCAACGCTTTCTCAATCTGTGGACATCCGAACCCTTCCAAGTGCACAGACAACATTATGAAGGACTCAATGGGCAGTCATGGGTAAGCGGTTAGAGCGTCGGGCTTGCAACCCCAGGGTTGCCGGTTCGACTCCCGACCCGCCAG
>JASCQY010000293.1:12368816-12380178 GCA_030264315.1 Sardinella tawilis | reverse complement strand
CACACACACACACACACACACACACACAGACACAGACACACACACACACACACACACACACACACACACACACACAGCGATGGCGTCCACTCCAAGAGCCTCACTCCAGAGGAACAAACACAGAATCTTCATCCACTTTCTCTTTACCAGCCTGAACTCCTCCACCATCTGTTTGTCCACCATCACTTTCCTCCAACGTTCTTTCCAGTGTTCTTTCTTTGGCTCTGAGTAGTTCCACATCTCAAATCACCAAACGGGTTTTCACTGACTACATATGTGCCACAAGAATAAAACTTGAACATACCTACAGACAGACAAACTCACAAACACACACACACAAACCCATGGAATACACCAGTGCTACTGTGAAGCAGCTCTTAGGCCTTTCAGTCAGACGCATAGAGAAGATCTGGCTACACGCTAATTACAGAGGGTGCATTGTCCGGACATTTATTCGGATGATCTAAATAAAAGGCAACCACATGACAGACATCTCTAGGCACATGACACCAGACAGGATCCGCAGGCAACTTTGGACCTAGGAAACATGCCTTGGACCTTTGGTCTCAAACAACAGGGAAAGCTGAGGACAGGGGGAGTGTTTCTCAAGAGTCTGATAGTACTGAAGTATTGAATCTTTTGGCATCTTCATGACAGAAAACCTTCAGCACCAACATTTGCCACCACAGTTCTTCCATGTAGGCCTTATAATGCCATTGAAAGTACAGTAAACGGTCATGTGTGCTCCATTGAGTTTTACTGACACGAATTGAGTGTCCACTGTTTTTCAGATAATTACCCGCCCCCTCTCCCTCACCGTATAAAAACAGTAGCCATTGATTGGAATCATGCAGGTTTTCTCTGACCAAGAGGCTCCAAAGGTGAAGATAAAGGTTAGTGATATGAGCCTGACAGCTGAAGTGGCACTGAATCGGAACTTACCTCAGTGGGACGCGTGAAAACACACAAAAGCGCATAAATATGTTGTGTGCGTATCACACCCACAGCTCTCCACAAATGACGTCTTCATCATCGTCTATTTTCCCTCGTAAAGTATGACCAAGGAAAAAAAGATTGGTGTTATGCCCATCTGTTAAAAGCATGCGCAAAGTGATTTTTTTCTTCAAATTTTCAAGTTGGATCAAGTCACTAAAAACAAGTGTCTCGTTCGTCTAAATGAAATCCTCGATGCCACAGAGCAAAACATAAAAATACTATACGTTCCGAGCTGTTCCTGCCGACTATGTCGTTCGATTCCGTTTTTTTCTGGCACTGAGATGTTGAGGATTTGTGTGATGACGGCTTTAGCTCGACTTCAACCTCAAGCTATGATCTGACTACAAAAAGAATGTTCTGTAAGGTCTGGTCGCCGTCAGACTCGGACACAGAACCTAGGTAGAGTCTAAATGTACCTGTCTTCGGATGTCTGGTAATAGAGAAAATAAGCTTTCCAAATGCAACTCCATCAAGATGCGGGATAGCAGTCAAAAGTTTCTGGGCAGACGTGTATGCTGTGCGCTTTTACGCCGCCTTCAGCTTTTCCATGCGCACTCTCTCTCAATATCACCACGCGTCATCTCAGTGCTGGTCCTGGGCCAGTTTTTAAATCGTTCCTCCATAGTACGGCTTGAGAATTACTTATGGGAAAACTGACCGTAGATCAGCAAGAGTAACTTTCCCTTGCGCCCTATGAAAAAAAGAATGGAAGAAGGCGTGTCTAGTTTGCTCGCGGGTCTGTTGTCCAATGAAAAGTCAGTAGGAGGGGTTTTTCAGTCCCCCACCACCATGCACACATCGCATACATGACTGATGGATTTTGACTTGAGGGGAACCAGTTTTTTCACCCACAACAGAGGACGCCGAAATTATCCAAGGAATTAGATAGGCCTACGCGGTGCAACTTCTTAAGAAACTACTTAACTACTAAATGTTGTCTGTAGTTAAAAAAATAAAATAAATAAATACAGTTTGATAAAGGAGGGACATATTTATTTGATAGCATATTCAGTTTAAGTTTTATTATTTGCTTTAAATATGAAAGACACGCTGAATAAAATAATGAAAGAAATGCCGGACTATAACTCTTTTTATAAATCTACACAAAGCAAAATGTTAACCTTTATCATCTAGCCCCACATGTAATGTAGCATAAAACACCTAGCCTGGGCTTGCCCATTCTTCCTGTGGCACTGCACAAAATTTCGTGTTCAAGTCAGTATGGCCAAGCTGTCTATTTACTGCATTTCCTGTCCCAGAATTCCAGGCACCAATGAGAAGTGAGCTTTTACTCCAAGGTGAAGGAGGCGGGCTAAACAAGTTTACCATCGATTCTGCCTTTGAGAAGGTGGCTAGTATGTGAGATTGGCCAGACTAAGCATGTATGAGCTTCGATGGTGGTGAAAGCCAGGCTAGGCTAGTATGTGAGATTGGCCAGACTAAGCTGGTATGAGCTTTGATGGTGGCAAAAGTCAGGCTATAAAACACCAACATGGCTTGTTATCCACTGAGGATCTGCACTACACTATGGAAGTCTCAAATGTCAGAATGTTTGATCAGATGCCAGGCGTAATGGTTGCCCCTCTGTAAAAGTGACTGTGCCCACTGTGGTTTCTCTAAAAGTTCAATTCCAAAATAATTTTTCATGCGACATCCCATTAAAATTAAACTATGTTGTTTTTGAGGCCAGCCCCCATACAGTACCATTAGGAGTAGATTAATGCATCCGTTGGAGGGTTTGGACACAATATGGCACGCAGTAAAGTCTAAATGCTTTTAGTCTTTCTGGTGTCTGTTGTTCCCCACAAACTTTTAGTCTAAATGTAGGCATTTGGTTATAGTCAAAGGCTCTTTTTCCTATCATCTTCTGAATTATTTTCCCCCAATACTTTTAAAGCGTTTTTCCAAAGCAAACAAAGAATAAACAAATTTGCTCAAAGCACTGGAATTAGTCATCTGTGAGTCTGTAGGGCCAGAGTACTTTTTGTTGGTACAATGGGGTGGGACTGTAAAACTTGCTTGGAGAAAGAGCGTTCAAATAAATTCGATACACACTCATTAATTTGTGTTTATGGATGTATTCTCAGTGAGGTCACTTGAAATGCTTGGCTGACTGAGATCAGCATTTTGTGCTCCCAGATCCTCTGGGCGTGTCCATTCTTTCTCATGCGGCACTGGAAGCAGAACAGGCATCAGCAGAATGGACTCAAAATCTGGGGAAGGTTCCGGACACACGGCCACATGTGCGCCACACCACAGTGCATTTAACAAAAGTCAGAAACAAAGGGTCCCTTTTTCTGGCACTCAGTCTGTTGTTGGTTTTGATCATTAATTCAAACTGTGTGACAGCAGAACCTTTCAGCGAGGGCGATGAACTGAGCTCAACACATCTGAGGCACTGCAGGGCTGAGACTACTGGTCTGATGGAAAGGATTTACTGGCTACAAGTGCAGCAATATACGTATTATTAAAGGGATGTTATCACTGTCAAAACACGTACACCAGCATGTCAGTGCCTCATCGGGTCCGAAATGCTCCCATGAGGATGGGGGCCAGAGCCGCTGAAGCGCTGGAGCATGCCCAGAGCTGTTTGTATGGCAGGGCTTACGGCTGGCGATTCATAAGCCTCGTCGCCCCCTAGACACTCTGTGATGGGAAATTCTTCCCACATTCTTTGGGATTCCCCTTCCTTTGTCTCCACAGCACCGCCTGGACATGAGACTCAGCCTGTTGCCTTTCGCTCTTGCACAATCTGCTTGTTTCATTTGCATTGGAAGCCCTTCTCCTTCTCAGAGTTACCACAGAAACGCCCTCCTCCTGTGAATATCTGTGTTATATGATCGTGTCTTTAACCCCGACGCCCACATCCAACTGTTAGAAGCTTGCCCAATGCTTCCTACAGTGTAAGATCCACAACAGGACTTCAAAGGGGGGTGAGAGGGAGCCTGTGATGACTGGGCACATCTCCACTTGCTTCGATCGCTAATGTGGTGCATGATCCCCCTTGGTGCTCTCTCGGTAACAGACACGCCAGCATATGACTCATGGCGGCTGAAAACACTCAAATCGCTTGTTTAGATCTCCTGCTCCCCACCACCTCTCACAAAACTCTTCCCCATCCCCACAGGAGGAGTGAACTGTATCCTAACCCAAACTAAAAATACCCACACAAGGCCTAAGCCGCCACAAGGCTGCCACACGGGGCCAGGTGGTTCTGATTAGAGAAGGACTGCTGCATTTAGATCATTTATTATTTCAGAGGAAGGTCAATTAAGTGAGTAGGCGACACACTCAGACGACTGAGCAGTGCACCCACTCTAAATGACAGCATTCCACTGGAAGGCTGGACTGTTAAATAAGTTGTATTTTAAAAAAGCAAAGCAAGTTGTTGGTTGACCTTGCACCAAGCAGTTCTGTGGATATATAAAGCCATATCCATAGGAAACAAAACCTCTGGAGAGTTCAAGGTTTTCAGTTTTCAACCAACCCAGACAATATGACTGGCTGCTGATTAGAATCTATCAAGTGGACCCTCTTAATGTGTTTGAGTAGCCTAAGCCACCAGACCAGTGAGCTCTGGACTAGGCTACCGCTACACAGCTTCATGTTCCACATTTCCACTGTCACAGCAGAACAAACTTTCCCACGCTTGATTGTACTAAAGTCCATATCGCCTCCATAACCCCCACCCCGTTTTGCTTTGTCATCCATCTTAAATCTATGGTGGCAATCAAATCGAAAGAAATTCATATCATCCACCAAATCGCCATGTTCCATTACACATAGACAATGCATCAGAATGTGTCAACACATCTGTGCCCAAAGGCTTCAAACACGTCCCACATGTTGTCAAAACACTCCAGCTTAACACCAGACCAGACCAACACCTCCTCCACAGGCTGGCTCCTGTGTCTCCCTCAGCACCTCTGCTCTTGTCTGCCTGCCACAGCGGCAGCAACCCATGCAGTCACACGTAAGCCTATCTATCCTCCACCGATAGTGACTCACTGGCAAAATACTCAACAGAACATGTCCTTGCAGGAGAATATGCTTTTTGTCCAGGACTGTGTGAACCTTTGACTAAAGTGTTTTAAACACACCACTGCGTGTCCTTTCAACACACCCAAAACCTTCTGTCTTTTGGCCAGAAAAAAAAAATCAAGTCAGAAAAGAATCGAGAGAGAGAGAGAGAGAGAGAGAGAGAGAGAGAGAGAGAGAGAGAGAGTGAGAAGTAGGATGCACAGAGATTCTAAAATTAGACTGTTGTAGGCTTAAACCTCCAATCTCTCTGCCAGTTATACACCCTGTGGGGCTACTGTCGGACACACACACACACACACGTGTGTATAGTCAGAGGTCTGCTCCATGGGGGGATGTGCTTCCTCAGGCCAGACAAAAGGAGAGCTAGAATGAGAACTGTGGTGAAGTGCTATGATGTCATTACCTTCCACTTCCAGATGTTCTCACGAGGATATGCTTGACAACGGGATGCTCCTGTCCTGGCTGAGCTTTGTATACATGACTTGGTAGAGTCATTCTCTGGATGTATAACAGACATGTACATTTGGACTCAATTCATCTCATTTTCTAACAAAATCAAATTTGTTCTTATCATGCACCAAAGAAATTCACCATTCAGAGTAGCAGGCTAAGAGTTAGACACGAGTAAATAGTGCCCCTCCCACTGCCGATGGGCATAAACGCGGTGTGTTCTAGCAAACACAATTCCTGTGGTTCTTTTTTTTTTCTTACTGACGGACAAGAGGGAACAGCAATGAGATTCCCAATCCACACAAGCCCAGTTGGGATTGTGAAATCATTTCAGGTTATATTAAGCTTTCCACTTTCCAAATAAACTCTATTCCAGACAAAGGTACTTGTTTGCTCTGCCAAGGCATCTCAAATGTTCTTTACAATCAGATACGACACATCTTTTCTTAACATGGTGTCACTGCATCAAGGACCCTCAAACATAATGCAAGAAAAGACCAGACCTGCCAGTAAGGCCCATAAAGACATGCACCTCTGGATTGATGTCAATCTCCAGTTGTGACACAACTTTCCAAAATTCACGCATGCCACAGCTAAAACCTAAGCTGCTGGCATAAAAACAAGTAAATCTCAGTGAACAAAAGCATTTTATGGTCTAAATGCATGTTCTGTCAGCTGACTCCGCTGCAGCAGGAAATATGGATCGACTTGGATAAAGAGTGCATATCAGTTATCAGCAGCATGGCTCAGCTGTGAAGTCCAGCTGTCTCTTCCCAGGCCCACAGTGGAGTCTGTACACCAGCCAACATGGCTTAATTGCCTGATACAACTGAGAAAAGTCTATTAGCCACATCGTCCAATACAAGGGCCCATTTGTGGACTACAGTGCTTAGTGTTTTTTCCTGTGCCTGTGTGTGTGTCTGTTGGTTGTGCTTGTGTGGACCTGAGTTCGCCAACCCGTCTCCTACTTACCATACTAAATATACCATACTTGCCTCTTCCTGCTGTCCACTCCCATCACCACAGCGACAGCGTTTGAACTGACAATAAATTCAAGCCACACAACAGGCAGTCTAAAGGTACAAGACACACACCCTCTCCACACACACACACACACACAAACACACACAGAGTGTCAGAGAAGCCCTTGGCAGGGGTTGTAACTGCTTCCAGGTGGAGACCGGAGCCTTCAGTGAGTATTCCGACAGGAGGTCCTCCAGCACCCACTCCATGACGCTGGATGAGGGAGTGGGAGTCTGGGCCAGTCATGGCGTGGACGTGGCAAAGGCCCGCACAGCCCGTCCTCCACACTGCTTGGATACACTCTTGCCTTTGGTGTGAAAAGTCACAGGGGTGTGATGGACAGATGAGACAGAAAAGGAAACTGAAAGAATGAAAGACAAGGGCTTAAAAAGCAACTGATTTCTATGATTGGAGTTATTGCAAATTGTTTGTTCTATACAAATCCATTTTCAAATCTTATATGGCGTGACCCACTCCTATATCCTGGCCCAAAGCAGATGACCTTTGACCCAGTATAGGAGGCAGTCAAGGAGCAGTAGTAATAAAAGGAGTAATTAGACCATTTAAAAGAACAAGAAAAACAAGAAAAGAAGTGATGGGTTCCAAGAAACATGTGAAAGGAGGATTAGGGATCAAATAAAACCATGCAGTTAGAACAAACATGAGCAAAGTATCATCACACAAATCAAACTTGACAGATGAATGGCAGAATATGTTAGAGGCACTTTCCAGAACAATGTTTATTTCATGGCAAAAACAAAGTACAGATTAAGGTCCCTTTGTGTCATTCACTTAGATTATTTCTTTTCCAGAGCATCTCTGCACACATACACATATAAGAAATCTATTATATAGAATAGCCCATCATAACATCCACCAACCCCCTCTGCCATGAGTGAACCTCACCCTGCCCTCTGTGCTACATGCAGTAGGCTATATGCCAAAGCAGCTAGTAGGTAGGAGCCTAGAATACATCTATTGTTTTTTTTTTTTAATGAAATGAAGCAAACATAATAACGTCATATCAAATGGCTGCATTGCATTTCAACAAACAAACAAAAAAAAAAAAACAGTAACAAAGAGTGAAAAATAAACAAGTGATGCAACATGAAAATATTATGGCATAGACTCTGTTTATAAATTCTTTATAAAACATGTTTACAAGTCCAGAGACACTGGGAGACGCAGCTGGAGCTGAAACTGCCATACGAGGCCGCTGGTCTGGAGCAGACGACCACACAACAGGTGAGAGGAGTTTACTGGGGAGATGCTGGGCGCTCTGCTCGTGACGCTAACGCTAGGCGCTAACCTGCACTGCGCAAAGCTGTGCTGAAATATGGTGGAAACAGTTCAGCTCTCACTGCGCAGGTCATCCATCATCCACCAAACACAGAACATCTACTGATTATCACATTGCTGATAGGATACTTGTGTGAGGAAACTTGCACACAGATGTAGAATTAACAATTAGAAAAATACCCATTTGAGCAGTCTGTTTATTGTTGTTCTTGTATGAACCAAGTTTCAGGACGGGTATACATAACATAGCCAACATGGAAACATAAAGAAGGAAAATAAAAAGCAAATAAACAAACTAAAAGTCATAGATTTCTGTCCTTGGGTGGAAAAAAGACGATTTCACTACATATCCATGTTGTGCGTAGGTAAGAGCCACCCAGCCTGCATTGGACAAAGAATGAGATGAAAGCTTGAGACTTGTAAGACTGTGAGTATACTAATGATGATGCCAAAACCAACTCTCATGTCAGACAGCCGCTACGGTCGTGAAACAGATCTACATAACACGTGCATGAGGTCAGACTCAGAGGGAGGAGGGAATTCATCAAATCAGACACGTTCCTTTGCCTCCTGTTACGTGGCTTTTAGCGGGCACACCATGGACTATGCTTCCATTTTGCACATTTTGGAGCAAATGAAAATAAGCAGACAGCAGACAGTCCTGAAAAAAGTGGCCAAGCAGAGAAAGACGGAATAAAATGAGATTTGAAAAGGAAATCAAAGCAAAGAAATCAAGTGTCTTGAGAGGTAGAGCATAGTGTAAGAGGCATGTAATGACAGAGAGGAGAAAAGGGTCAATATTATTATCCTCATAAGTGACACCATGGGGCTGAGAGGCGCTTTCCTGCACCCATGGCGACTTCTACATGGTGAGCCTCCTCCAGAACAGGACAGGAATCAGGCCCTCGGTTAGCACATTCAACCTGAACATGAGTCCAGAACACATGGAAATCTTTCCCCTAAGCCTCGATTTCTGTCTTGCACGCACACACACACACACACACACACCTTTCCTTTACAGTCTCCTTTCCTTACAGTTGGCACCGGGTACCAGCCTCCAGGCCCCCCTGGCTGAGGACAACCCAGGACCTGCCTGACACCCCCGCCCCCCCCATCCCCCAACCCCTGCTGGGGCAAGGGCCAATCAGACACAGGGGGATGCTCCAATCAGAAGAGGCTGTTTCAAGTGTGGAGAGTGCGCGAGGGTTGCCCCACCAGAACACTGGATGCAGAGGCATGAACCCATCAAGTCTAATCTCCAGCATGGAGCCAGACGGGCTGTGCCCTCACATCCTGCTGAGTGTGCAGCGTGGGGCCTTACAAGCACACTGGCCCATTTAGGAGATGATCATCTGACTAAGCAACTCCCGTGCTCAGGTACGTTCTCACCTTTCTTTTAGCCTCCTGGTCCTCATTCAGTTCCAGGCTTGTGGATGGATGGAGGCTGACAGGCCAGTTAGTTTTGGCTGATTTGGTTTTCAATATCGTTTCCATGTCGCTCAAGTCAACGTATACAATTCAGGTATATGTGCTACACATAAACGCATTGCTGAACGGAACTACCCAACTCATAATTTTGACAATATATATTTTTTTTCCATAATGAATTTACAGTTCACAAAGACACTTCCTTTATTGAAAGTTTTCAATTCAGTTTTTAATGCAGATGAATTTCTTTTGAGTCAGGTTCATGATCAAAGTATTTTGTTAGATGTGGCTGAAAATGCACAGGATTACCTTTGGCAATCCAGAGTCAGATTGGGCAGACCGTTTTGCGCACCCCAATCTCACCCTATGGATTTTATATAGATATATATAATCTCTTATTTCGTGATGCCGGGGGTTCAAGCCCAAGTCGGTGGGGAAAACAACTGAAGCACATGATTAGTCCCAAGGACATTACAGGGCCAAGTCAGTTAGTTAGTTAGTTAGTTAGGTGGCTCCCAAAATGTTCAGATGTCCTGCACATTCTGATTCAACAGGAACTGGCATGCTTCTCTGTCTACCCCAGCAATCGGGGTAAAGGAAAGAAAACAAAAACTAATAAAAGAAAAAGAAATCAACTGTGTTTGTTTCAGTGACATCTCTTTGAGGACATACGAGGAGGAGTGAGGGGAGGCTGGAAGGGCAGATGGGGGAAGGAAATATGTACAAAGGAGAGGAGGGAGAAAACCAGAGGATGACGGCAACGTCATCCACCCCTTTCCCAATGTTTGGGGCAAGCGGCAAGGGTGGGGGTGGGGGGTGGGGTGTAGAGCAAGGAGGACTTAAGAGCGCCAGTCTACAGTCCACTGTCCACCGTCCACCCTCCCCCCCTCCCCAGGTAACGTCAACCGTTTTCCACTGTGGCCAATCCCGAAGGAGAAGGGGGGCGGGCCAAACGGGAGAGCGTGGGGCAATAAACCCTCCACACCCCCCCTCTTCTCACCCACCCCTGCCCCTGCCCCGCCCCAAAGAACAGGCGGTCGTCTCATTTGGTGAAGGCAGCCACCACGGCCCAGAGCAGCTCGTTGGAGCTGCTCTTCATGCTCTCCCCCTCGGGCTCCAGGTCCAGCAGCTGCCGGACGCGCTTCATGGCCAGGTCGTACTGGTCGTCCAGCAGCGGCGCGAAGGCGTTCTCCAGCACGTCGGACGAGTGCGCCAGGAAGATGAGCGCCAGCAGGCGCTTATCCATGCGGTGCGGGTCGTTGACCCACTTCTCCAGCACGGCCTCCTGCACCTTCTTGATGAGCCGCTGCTTGATGTTGCTGTTGGTCAGCGGGTGCGTGGTCATGTCGAACAGCAGGAAGTTCTGCTTCTCCGTGGTCAGCACGCCCTTCTCCACCAGGTTCTTGGCCAGGCGCTCACGCACGTTCCGCAGCTGGTAGTGCAGCTTCAGGGGGTTCCAGGTCTCACCTGGGAACAGGTGGAGGAGAAAAAAGAGGAGATACACAGATGGGGAGAGAGAGAGAGAGAGAGAGAGAGAGAGAGAGAGAGAGAGAGAGAGAGAGAGAGAGAGAGAGAGAGAGAGAGAACAGACTCAATGCCTTATAGCTATCAGAGGACATAATGGAGTAGCATCATGTACATCAATGCTAATTTAGGCACAATTTGTCTCTCATGTAACCCAGGTTGTTTTGCTTTGGGGCAAAATATAAATATTTGAGTGAATAAATAGTCAATAAATAGTAATTTAATAGTCATTAAACTAATACTACTAATAATAAATATTTGTAAATGTAATGTAAAAACTTAGTTAAATAGGAATTTTAAAGCATATAGGCTTTAGATAGGTCTGGTACAGCCAATCACAGTTGGCACAAGACTGGGGTTTGAGGTTAAGGGCACGAGAGATAGAATGTGAGGTGGAGAGACGTTGGTGGAGGGAGAGAGGGTCTGGTTGAGTGTGAGAGATGAGTTGTCAGTTTCATCTATGTCTGAGCATTTCCACCCAAAAAAGTGTTTTATTAGTTTGTTTTCCACAGTGTTAGGTTAGCATTTGTAGCATATGTATTGATGTATTGATATGTATTTGTAGCATATGTATTGATGTATTGATATGTATTTGTAGCAT
>JASCQY010000293.1:12349621-12365800 GCA_030264315.1 Sardinella tawilis | reverse complement strand
TATGTATTGATGTATTGATATGTATTTGTAGCATATGTATTGATGTATTGATATGTATTTGTAGCATATGTATTGATGTATTGATATGTATTTGTAGCATATGTATTGATCACGTTTGGTTTGTCGGAGTGTACAGGATAACTATGATCTACGTGCCAAGTTGGACGTTGCCTGTGGACATGCTAACCAGTGAACTAGGCTAGCTCATAGAGCTACAGTAACTGGCGTT
Source organism: Sardinella tawilis (assembly GCA_030264315.1). Lineage (NCBI taxonomy): Eukaryota > Metazoa > Chordata > Actinopteri > Clupeiformes > Clupeidae > Sardinella > Sardinella tawilis. The sequence goes on along the minus strand of JASCQY010000293.1, from coordinate 12,365,571 downwards.
GCATTAGTAGTAGTAGCAGTAGTTTCAACGCCGCTGTTCGTTGGACATTGGATGGGAACCAGGTAGCGGTTTGGGCTACCGGGTCTAATACCTCCTCTGGCAATGCTGAACTCCTCGATCTCTCTCTCGACATTCCTCCCCGTGTGTTCCTGGTTCCACCATCCCCGGGCTGTGACCGCACCCAGGATCAGTGAACTGTGTGCCACAGCCACTTCGAAGGTGGCTCACGGGGTTATTGTGTGTGTGTGTATGTGTGCGAGAGTGTGTGAGTGGGCCCACATTGTATTTGTTTATGTTTGTGATTAATGAACTAGTCAGCTTCACCTATGAGTCGCCAATAGGAAGCCAACAGGTGTTGGTTTACCGTTAAGTAGACCATTCGTTTTCCAAATAGATATTTATTTGTCCTTTACTTGCTGTTTACATATTTATACTTGTTTGAGTACATATTTACTACTTAAATCTCAACTTTTCGCTTTCAAATACTTTCTGATACAATAATTTGACTTCTCTTTGAATAATCTAAAGTTTCTGTCCCGTTTGATCGAAGTTTAAGTCTATTGATGATAAATAGTACACAGATTCAGTAACCTCAGAACGTGAATGTTTTTCAAGCTATTTAGCAAGGAGACTTTTAAGAGTGATCCTTTCAAGAGAAGGGCCCAGGCCTTAGTGATCCTTTCAAGAAAAGGGCCCAGGCCTTAGTGATCCTTTTAAGAGAAGGGCCCAGGCCTTAGTGATCCTTTCAAGAAAAGGGCCCAGGCCTTAGCGATCCTTTCAATAAAAGGGCCAAGGCCTTGGTGATCCTTTTAAGAGAAGGGCCCAGGCCTTAGTGATCCTTGTAAGAAAAGGGCCCAGGCCTTTGGCTTAACTTTAGATTTGGGGTAAAAGGGCCACACTAATCATATTTTGCTGATCATAGCACTGGAGAAGTTCACACCCGGCATTCACTTTAGTGTGTGCAATCACAGCAGTGTCTCTGGCCCAGATTGCACCAGATCTGGGAAACTCAGCACAGAAAAGCCTGTTCAGCAGAGCAGAGACAAAGAGCCTATCAAATTATCGACTTGAATTTTAAAACTGTCTGCAAAACCTGCAAGCTGCATGTCGACATCATTTAAAGGAGTGCTTTCCAGTTTCAAAGTGAAATGAAAAAACACTTCGGTCAAAGGTTAGCGACACATAAACTCAATTTATTAAAACTGAACACACAGCGCTGTCTTTGTTGGCTGGCTCAAGTTGCCATTCGTTAGCTAATAACGCTAATAATCCTTTTCCAGCCTGGGGTCTAACTCCCAGCGGGGCACGACCTTCCTCCCCGTCCCCTCTCCTCTCCTTCCCCTCCTTGCTTTGAAGTCACCTCTGACCCCACAGCTCCCTACGGAGAGACGCTTCCTGCTCGTCTCGTAAGCCCCCCGAGCAACCAGCCCTACCTCTCCAGATCAAAGGGTGTCTGACAGTTGCAAATCTCAACTTCAAGTTCACACTCAATGCACCGCTTCTGTGCCACCAGGGGGATCACAGAGCACGCATGTAGGGCCACTTATATCAGAGCCTCACCATGAATTAAACATCTGATTGAACAGCCTCCGTCCCTCTGATGACACTTAGGCAGAGCAGAGCACAAGAGCTCTGTGTTATAGTAGAGACCAGCACAAGCTGGGAGAGACCAGAGATAGACCAGAGGCCAGGAGAGGCACACTGAGGACAGCTAGGAGAAAGAAAGAGTGTGTGTGTGTGTGTCTAATGTCCTCACAACTGAAGACCTTGATCCTGCTCCGAATGATTTCTTGGGGTTTGCCGTCCTTGATGTGCCTCTGGGGTGTTTGTGAATGTGTAGTGTCTGTGTGTGTGTCTGTGTGTGTGTGTGCGCGCGCGTGCGTGTGTCGGACTGCATGTAGTGCTTCACTCACCACTGAGCAGCTCAATCCAGCTCTGCACAGTCTCGGGGGGCTGGGTGTCCTTAATGTGCTTCAGAGCCTCGTCCAGCAGCACGTCTCCAGTGGGGGCGTCCGACTTGCAGATCACCTGCAAACAACACACAATTCACTTAGACACCTGGAGTGGCATCAAGTAACCATGGCCTGCCATGTTTTACACACACACACACACACACACACACACACAAACACACACAGTAAAGATATTTAGAATGTCTGGATTAGGCTATGTGAAACCATTTGAAAGTCAGTATATGCTTGAGGGTGAAAATAACTTTTTGACATGTAAATATCTACAAGACGGTGGCAAATAGGCGAAATTCACGACCCATTCAAAATTAAATACAGTAATTACCTTCACCAAGTTATGTTTTCTGTCTGTGTCTTTTTGTTAGCTTGATAACTCAAAAAGTACTGCACGGATTTGGATGCAGTTTTTAGACAACGTGGGTATTAGGACAAAGAACAGATGACTAAATTTTGGACCCATAACACCAGTATTTGTACTGGGACCCATATTGCCTTGGCGGAGGGCTGCGTTCTCCAAGTGCTTTTCCAGTTTTAGTTTGCAAACAATCCTTAGTTTATGATAGTATCAATCTGTTCAGAAAATGTTTGTGGAACCGCTGGCATATCTAATTGTCTAATTGAGCTGGGTTGAAAGAGAATGTGCTCATTTTGAGCAGGGACACATTCAGACACATTCAGATATTCACAGGCTGATATGAGCCAGTTTATCCCCAGTGCATATAAGAAATGAGAACTAATCACACGCCAAGACCCAATCAATAAAGCTGGAATACTCTGAGGTCATCAGCATAGAACGTGAACAGAACAAGCCTCTGACTTGGACACCAAGTTCCTAATCCCCCAGCAACTCACTTTTCAAAAGCACACGTAAAACACAAGCCTCTAAAACAGTCTTTTCAGGCTTGCATCCTGACTGCTAATCCGAACAGCTAATAAACATCCTGTAAATAGCAGCTCATAAACGTTCCAGAAGTCAGGCATTCGATTCTCTACAATCTCACAACAAGAAATCATCTGACAGCCTCCCCTTGCTTTCTGGATCAAAGCAGCTCAGTCCCAGTCACACAGACCTACTGTAGGTGTGTGCAGCTGGCCAGCATTATCCATGAGTGCCGTCTATGGGCAGACTAGTCCTCACTGCTTTAGGGCAGATGGGGCGGCACAGAACAGCGAGTCCTGTTGCCGAGGTGCTTAAATAATGTACATACCACACAAACTCGCATGCACATGCACACGCACATGAGAAACAGCTCCTAGTACAGCCAAAACAGAAATGTTTAGCAAGGAAGAAAGAATGTTTAAAAAAAAAAAAAAAAAAAGAAAAAAGGAAAGCTAGCAAGAATACCACAAATGGCATAATTATTATCTAATTACCACCACTTCAGAAATTCAGCACTGACTGGGAGGCCAGTGCAGAGACGAGGCTTATTTATCGGAGCCTGCCGAAGGCTCCAATACTGGGGACGAGTGTCCAACCAACAGCCTCAGCATCCTGTGACACCCAGGGGTTTGTTTTGTTTGTTTTGTTTGTTTAGTTCATTTATTGCAACCTTTTCAATGACTGCTATTTTATGGCCAAGACCTGGAAAAATAAATATCACTTTAAATAACAATGCCACCCAGGGCATGTATTACAAGTGCATATCTGTTCTCTACAGTTGGCACGGCAATCCTTAATAAATACAAACTGACAAATCCATCAAAATGATTACAAGTGTGTGCGATGTGTGTGGCTGCATGTGCACGCATCTGGGATATACACTTGTGTGTGGACAGAAAGGCATGGCTGGGTCTCTGACTGTGCAATGCAGCAGGAGGCTTTGCCATGGGCTGGTGGGAAATCTCAACACAACTGCTCCCCAGAGTGTGAAAGCGGGTTTGACCTGGAAGCGCTGCCAGGTTTGCAACCAGCCATTTCTGCTTGGTTTGCGCAGCCCTCTTCCTTAACCTCCACCATCGGTGTTAAACCACTCCCCCTAGTGGCTCTGAGATGAACTCTCCAGGCCTTCCACAGGCAGACCCTCTGAAGCACGACCACCTGTGCTCATTTCGGCAGGGATCGAAACACACGTGTAAATATTGTCAGAAAGCTCTACTTTTTCCTCTCTTTTTATCAGCCGTCCTCTGCACTCCTGCACTCAAGAGCAAACATGCAAGCCTCCGCAAACACAGGGACCCATCTGTTGTAGGACAGAGCTCTGAGTCTCTCAGTCCAGTAATCTTTGCTCCTTGATGTGCAGTCAACACACAGCAGCCCTGAGTAGCTCAGGACGTGACACGAGACGCATCCCGTCTCATTCACTCAACAATCGCTGTGTGTCTGTGCTGTGACACCAGAAACCGTCTCCTGCTCCAACTGGCTGCTTTGCTCTTGCTTGAGGCCAATGCAGAAGAAATACAACTCTCTTCTATTTGTAGCGGACAATGCGGGCACGGCGTGGGGCTGTGCGGCGCATTCTAATTCACACAGCATGCATGCCACAAATGAGGTGCAAGTTGTAAGAATGAGGTTCTAAGAGGGCCTACGTGGATCGCACGAGACGATCAACAAGAGGAGACCATAGAAGGTGAACATGAATGCAACTCAAATAAGTGTCTTCAAAGTCACCCACTCAGGCTGAGAGCAAAATCTATCAGCTGTGGTTTACGGGAGAAAAACATTTCACCAGAAGTTAGCCTGTAGCCGTCACTTGAGACAGCACTTTGCTCTGAGCACACAGAGTCCTGCAAAAGACCTCACATACTGTATCTGTGGACAGGTAACCTTGATAACATGCTGTGCTATTTACTAGCAGCACAAGATCCGAGAGCCAAATCTGGATCTTAACAACAACTACAGCTTCAGGGCATCAATTTAGTTGCAACAGAAAGTGACATGAGAGGTCCACACTGACAAGACTTCTGTTCAGAACCTGGAAGAGTGCCGTCTTTCCCTGCAGTCCCACATTCCCAGATGTGCAGGAAATGACAACACTGGTAGAGGAGAGATGCAAACACAGAGCTGGGAGGGGTTAGCAGCGCTGGGCTTTTCACTGAGACAGAGGCACAGAGAGAGAGACCAGCGCTGGGCTTTTCACTGAGACAGAGGCACAGAGAGAGAGACCAGCGCTGGGCTTTTCACTGAGACCTGAGACAGAGGCATATAGTTACTGATACTGATGACAGGAAAGTGAAATGGCTAAGTATCGTTATTTTGTCCCTGAAATAAGGTTCAAATTGGGAAAATGGCACTTATCCTTTATATACGTGCATCACACTGACTGTATAAACACAAGAAGAGGAGCGAGTGTACATGTTGTTATGTACAGTATATTGTATATGTTGTATACAGTATATTGTATATGTGTGACTGCAAGTATGAAAGGTCAAGGTAACAAAAATTAAATAAAAAGTAAATTACAAATCAAAATGTCATGAAAGTCTAAGAGGCCGCTGTGTGGCCGGGGCCATCTCACCTTGCGGGACAGCAGGCTTTTCCTCCTCATGCCGCAGGCCTCCAGCTGCAGACGGCCTCGGAGGGCCAGCTCGATGAGCATGCAGCCCCGCAGGCCCGACGAGATGCAGTCGTTCCAAAACGATGTGTAGCCCTGAGGAGCCCCGCCGCAGCATCAGCATCAGCACCAGCAGCCACGCCATGCGAAGAGAAACACACAAACATGATGGGACAAAGGCTTGTGCTGATGACACACAAAACATGTGTGTTAGCAATGTGTTAGCATTTCCATCACCCTGCTACCCTAAGCAAAATCTATGGGCTTCAATTAGTTTTCAAAAAGCCCCCAAATAAACATCCTAGCATGCACTCTCTCACTAATGGGCTATAACAATGCCAAGGTCATCAAGGTTTACTGGCCTGGCCGGGAGAGGAGGAGAGGGCCTGCACTGTCCTGTGAGCTGCAGGATGGAGGAGAGGCATTTATGCATGTAGAAGAGGAAGCTCTCTGGCTTCTATAGAGGAAGTCTCTAAGGGGTCTAGTGAGATCTCATCTGGTGAGATTAGCCCCTGGGGTCAGGAGAGGAAGGGAGGAATCACTGTGCTGTCTGTACTACTGTAGCTAGTAGCTACAGTTTCACCATTCTCTCAAAGTTGGACGCTGGACCACATGTTTTTACAGCTCATAAAAAAATACAAACTAAACAAAAACAAATTTAAGATCTTTAAGGGTGACATCCCGTTCTAGCACTATAATTCTGACCGTGCTTCAGTAAGGCAGCTAACCCAGATAACTTCACTGCTAAAAGCTCACAAGAAGGTGTGAAGAGTGTGCGAACTGAACTGGTCGCACCCAAAACTATTTAAACTTGATAATAAGGCCCTTCAGCGGATGCATTAAGCAGGAAAAAAGGATGTAATATTTGCTGTGCAAAGGAAAAAAAAAAAAGAGAGAGTCAGCACTACCCAATGCAGGCAAAAAGGGACTTTAGAATTAGTCATCTAGCAGCCTCTAACATCAAAGTTCCCCAAAAAGCTACAGTGACCCACTCAGACTGGTGAGCTGGCAGCACATGGGCTACTGTAACACACTGTACAAAAAATTTTTAAAAAAAGAGTCCCTGTTCTACAGCAGATGTGGGAGGCGGCTGATGGGGAGATCTGTCTGCGCCGAGTCGGTCCAAATGCAGCGTCATGCTGCTGGGGCCTTTTCGCCCGCTAGACCTAACCCTTTCCATCCCTTGGAGGCTTTTCGCCCGCCAGACCCAACCCTTCCCACCCCTCGGAAGAAAACAAGACCGGCTTTGTCGGGCAGGAGAGGCTGCAGGAACAGTGCGAGCCCTATGCCCAACACGGGCTCCATTCACGCCTGCAGCTCGGCAGCACCGCGGCCTGGCCGCACATTCAGCCAAACACATGGACTCCACTCAGGGGGGGTTGGAGTCTGCAGCATGTCCATGAGCGACTGCCTCCAGTGTGGCACAGGAGGCGCAAGCTCACTGTTCCTACTGGAGAGAGGCAGCCACTTCACCCCATCAGGCATTTGGTGGGATATGATCTCTAAATGTGGATGACTTAATAAAAATGCTTTTTATTACATTTATATGAATTCTACAGGTTACAGTTCAAACCATTTACAGCACTTCTCCAGAATGTTGCTTGGGCAACATCCTCATCAAAGGTGACGAAGCATAGGGCAAATCTTTTTTGCTGGTTCACCAAGTAAAAGGTCCCATGTGTTCTGATCATGATTTGCCGACTGATGAGTAATATCCAGAGAATTAAGAAATAACTGTTGCTCAGGGTAATGAGAATGCTCCATAACTACACTCAGGATCACTACCAGTTTGTTAGCATTTAAGTGTGAGTATATGTGAGTGACAGAGAGCGATAGAAAGTGTGTGTGCTTGTTTACTTTAGAGTCCTCTACTGAAGTCATGTACAGCTGTCCAGGCATTCCCCTCACAAGCAGGGTGTTTGCTGAATAATTACACCTGACATACATCCTCCCCATCATGTAGCATTAGGTCAGTGGCTGCCACGTCTGCTTACACCTGCTAATCTTTGTTTAGATTTAAGTCTGTTCATTCAGCACAGGCCTCTCTCTAGTGTTGCTTACGGTTCGTCAAACGCAAAGCCCCTCCCCACCACAGGCACAAGAATCCCTGAGCACTCTTCCAGGGCCAATGCAGAGAGCATTCATCACTGCTGAGACTCGAGTCATGTCTTTCTTTGCATTGCAAAGACAATGGTGTCAGATGTAGGACACAGAAGCACAACACAATGCATCTGTGCGCCAAAACCCCCACAGGGTCTCAGAAGCAGCCAGTGGAAAGGCCACTCCTGGCAAGATGTCTGTGGATGTCCGCTTGAACTTGGAAGCTGGCCTGCGGATCTCCTTGAAGTTGTTTTATGTTCATTTATGAGAGGATAATGAGAGGATAAGACAATGGATAAGATAATGGGTTTGTCTGTCAAAGGACGAGGATGTGCCATGCTGAGAGAAATTATTGTCTATATTGGGACTTGCAGAGAGCAACAAATATTTTTCTAAGGCTTAGTGCCTACAATGTCTCTCCTGCTTAGGCCTGTATTCATGTTCACAAATGAAACTCTCTGTTTTGTTCAAGTGGAAGCAGCGTGTTGTCTTCAGCTACTAAACCTGTTCCACATGGATCAAAGTCTGTTTACTTGGCTTTTGGTAAACACAGACATGACCTCTCAGGCTTCACAACAGAGGAATGCTACAGTGTTTTTAAGACAGGGAGAGGAGGCCATTCTGGTGACAGTCAAAAAGCCAGCCTACAGAGTGACTTTAATATGGCAAACCACTTGCGCCTTCAAGCATAGAGATACTTGGTTCCGTAGCTTTTTTTTTTATCCTTCTACAATTAATCTGTTCATTCGTAAACTGATGACAAGGCGTTGTCTGGTTTTCACTGATTTAGGATATGTGTAGAGGTCTATGTTTCAGACAGAATCCGATAAGACAAGTTAGACAGGTGCTTTTGTACTATAGCCTGAAGCCTACTTAATATAGTAGAACTGCTCTCCTACACTGCTGCTGATTGAGAGATAATGATACGGTCATGTTCCTTCCAAACAAAGTGAGGATGTAGCAGCCTGTGTAGCCGAGATGACACTAGACTGCATGGTAGCTTTTGACAGAATCATGTCATCAGGGTCTGGTGGCAAGCATGAAGCAGTTAGCATGTTCCTCATTTCAACTATATGGTACACTGACAATATGATCACAACTATGTAGGCCTACTTGAACAGCTCTTAACCTGTTTCTGGTTACAATCATCTTAAGAAAAATGTTAGAGTCTACCCAGTAAATAGAACATTTGTATACTTAAAACTTTATACTGTCTTAGAGCACATACATTCAATGCTATAGATTATGTAATGTCCTGAACACCCTGTAGCATAAGTGTCTCTGCCTGTACCCAGCCACGGTTTACTGGTTAACTTCAGGTAAAGTTACACAATGTACAGATACGCTTCATCTTAAACACAGCCAAAACAGCAGCACATTGGGGATGATCTGCGTGTTTTATCGCAATCGGGCACACTCTCTTGCTTCATCAGATTTGCTGTCCCATACCCGTCTTTTGGCTATGGATTACTGTTATGAAACTTGTCTTATCGTTGCAACGTCTACTTTGGAGCTGGTTTGCTAATGATACGTTTCCGATTGAGCTAGCCAGCTAGCAACAGATCGGTTTGTGACTTCCTCGCAAAATCTAGGTTGTCAAGACCAATGCTCACTTAAAGTAAATTCTGACTTATAAACCTCAGTGGTTATATGGTTACTTTTCTTTTATATTTCACAATGCGCGTTATCTCCTTGGACAAACAGGCGAATTTGGCAGGGTCATGCTTGAGGTAGTGCTAACTGGAAAGACTGTCGACCATGATGTGGTACGCTATGCTATGTAGCTAGAATAGCACAGAATAGCCTAGCATGGTAACTAGCTAGGTAGCCCTAACATCGCTTGTTTACCATCTTGCTAGCTATCTGGCTAATGAAAGTAAGCCACTTCTCATTACAGAGTCAGACATGAAAAGCCAAATATCTCGTTATCTGTTAGTGATATAACGTAGTTTATAAAACCTCTCGGTCCTTCAGTCCCAGAAGCAATACTTCTTCCATAAGAGTCAGTCGAGTTTCTTTGGAATCTCCGCTGTCATCGTCTTCTTGTTCATCTCCGCGTCGACCCTCGTAGTCCTCATCCCCAGATCCTCTCTCCTTGTCGGCTGCAGCAGAACGCGAGGCTTCTGTCCGCCTCTGCACCAGGCCCGAGTTCCTTTGGGTCAGGGAAGTCATTATCTACCGACAAGTCCTTTCAACGAGGAAGAAAATAACCCCCGAACCACGTCCTGCCTCAGATCTGTCCCTCTATTAACGAGTCCGATGCATAGATATTTAACTCATACAAACTTCATATAACCGTCCGCACGTACTCGGGTCCTTCCCCCTATCCCTCAGCAGTGAAGTATTCCTGTCTTCAGTAGGCTTGTCCAATATGGCGGGGTGCGATGACGACAACAGTGGATGTGGCACCTCCACTTCTCAGGTAATATTCTCCTTTTTTGGGATATTATTGAAATTCCCCCTAATTAATATGTAGCTTGCAAAGAATGCATTGATACTGATGGAATGTCAACTACAATGAAACAAGGTTTAATCAATTTGATACCCAAATCAAACAAAGACCCACTCTTTGTAAAGAATTGGAGATCTATTACTCTTTTGAATACAGATTACAAACTGTTCGGTAGCCGATTTGCCAGGCGTCTCAAAAAAGATCTTTGAGAGATCATTTGTGAAACCCAAACAGGCTTCATGACAACCCATCATAAAAGCAACTAGTAGTCCTAGATTTGATTGATTATTCAAAACACATAAAATCAAATGCAATTATTGTAGGCCTATTTCTTGGCTTTTTCAAAGCATTTCATACAGTGGAACATACCTTAATTTATAAGGCCTTGGATCTATTATGTTTTGGAAAATAGGTCTACTTCACTTTAGTAGGCTAGTTAAAATTTTGCCTACACAAAGACATTAATGTAGGCTCTTGGGACATTCCGCCAAATGTGTGTCATTTGCTAGTTGAAAACCTTAAAAAATAAACTTATTTTTTAACATTTCTTTTTTTCACAGAATCTATCAACACACATATGAAAGTATTCAAAAATTATTGGTCAAACTCCAGGGACTATTTCATTGTTTTGTATGGTTTTCAATGCTGTTTTTCTTTTTAAAAGTAATAGCAATGAAAGTACTGTAACAGCAATGAGTTTTTTTGCATTAAATTAGCAAATACATTAAGTATGACCACCTGATATACTCTAACTTCATGTGGACATTGAACACATACTACAGCTTTAGTATTGCACACTTTTTTGGGATGTTATTGATTTGTTTAAAGAATAATTTGGGTAACAGGAATGAGTTTTTAGTTTTAGATTCCATCAGATGTATCATTTCACAAGATATTCAACACATAAAATGAAAGAATTTACTTTTGCCCCTCATATGACTTTCAGAGGGCTTTGATAATCAAATTTGCAACTGAATATGTGAATATTTGATTACTCCAATGTTTTTAGGAAGGGAAATATAGTGCGATAACAGCAATGAGTCAAAATCTGGGGACACGACACAGCTAGGGTATAATTAGCATTTTAGATAACAAAATACTTTTATTATGAAAAATACATGCTAGATGTTTAGTTGGGACATAGACATAGGCCTACATAAGAGTAAAAAGAAAAGAAAATCTCAAAGTCACTTTAGGAATAATATTTCATGGTAAAATACAGACTTTGACATTGGGGATAGCACAAAAAGGCTGAGTGTTTTTGTCTAATATTCTGAAATATGTACCTGGAATTTGCACCTAAGTTAGTATGCAAAAAGCATTACTCTACAATAAAAAGTGGTTTGGGGGAAAAATTGTGTGTTAAAATGTACATAATCCCCTGGGGACAAAAATGGCATTCTTCGGCGGAATCACCCATATCCCAACACCTCCAAAAGGTTTCCTGTTGAAAGATCAGTCTGTCAAGGGTGTCCAATTTTGCCTTTGCATTTTGTAATTGCAGCTGAATTCCTTTAATTAATAATTTTGAATAGCACTGATATTAAAGGGAGGCTATGGAATTTTCAAAACACTGTTCGATTTTGAAAAAGGTCCCACCCACAGTCTTGCCCCTTTGCTCCAATGGTCAAGTACGACCACAACTGGATTGACAAACTGTCCAATGGGGAATGCTGGTCTTGATTGATTGTAGTTTTTCAAGCCCTGTCCGTTCCACTGGTGATTGACAAGTTTAATTTTCATATCAGTCGTTCCAACTCAGTGGCTGTGAGTAGGCCTCAGTGATGAGGAGGATTTCAAGTAATTCTGTAAAATAGAATTCCATACCCTGTAACTTTAAAGGCCTCTATATTTCAAAAAGAGATGCGTAACACAACTAGCAGGCAACACTGCTTTTTTTCTCAAAGACAAACTTCAATTGGCTCCAGCTTTAGTCTTGATTAATATGTTCTCTAATACCTCAGGGTGAAAGTTGAACAGAAACAAATATGAGATTTTCACTCTAGGCCTATAACACAGACGATAAATGCATTGACTCCATACCAGTAAAAAACACAATTAAATAGGTGTTGATGTAGCATAAAGCCATGACCTCTAGACAAGTTGAACTTCACACCCAGAAATAAAAAAGCTCAAAGCATAATGAATTATGTGGCTTCAACATGATCTTTCAATGCTGCTCTGTTTCATGTAGCCCGCAATGAAGTCAAAAAGTAGAATTTAATGTTGTGTCATTGATCTAATATTTTTGTTATTCTTTTCTCAACACCTTACACTATGTGATTAATAAAGATTTTCATCTGGAACAGGTCTTTAATTGACATTTAGGATGTATTGTCTTAGTGTTCCCTTTATTTTTTGAGTACTGAATATGAATCACACATCACTTTTCAGTGCTGCTGTCATGTTTGTTAATAGCATCATCAAACAGTGTTAGAGAGCGTGCAGGTTTTCAGATCTAAAACGCAGTCACTTTCTCGTTCTCTTGAAACTGGTGTCTTTATTTTGCAGGGAAGGGGGAGGGAATTGCAGGTTGAGAGCTGGGTCTTCAAGAGCTTCTAGAAGATAGACATGGACACAACACTCGGTAGGTCATGCCACCAAGGTGGATTAACACATGGAAGAGTCTGGATTGTCCAGGACAAGGTGCTGGGATGTCAGACAGCAATCCTTTGAACAATTTGAAACAAATGTGTTAAATTCTAATCCATCATCCCTCTTAAGCAAGCTCCAAAAGAGGCGGCTCTGGAGCAGGCATGGGCTACATGGTTTCACTGCTGCCGTCGGGGCAGTGTGGCGCCCTAGACCAGGATCTCATTTGGCCCTGGAGCTGACATGCTGTGTGGACCCTGAATGCGGTGGATATGTACTGCCTACGGTTACTTTACCAGCATGGGAGCTCAATTTGTGTCATTTATCTGTAAGCTCGTTTGGTGGTTGTGCTAGATTTTCACAGAGACTAGTAAACTCTTTAAAAGTCTCAGGACAGTTATTGTCATGGAGGCTTTATTCAGAAGCTACCGATACAAAGCACGTTAAAAGAGCGTTGTATCTTGATGTAAGTGTAGCCAGATCAAAGGCCTAGGTAGAAAGTCAGAGAGAGAGAGCTAGAATCATCAACACTCAAGAAGAATATTGAATATTGGTCAGTTGTCAGAACACGACAGACCTTTAGAGGTGAATCTGGAAGAACACTACCTGTATATGCTTGTCGGTTATATTGGGCTACTGTTACTATTACTGCTAATAGTTTTCTCAATTGCAAGCGGAGTGTAATGCAGTCCATGTTCATGCAGTAAACCGCTAGAGAACCACATCTTTGGTACTCGACATAAACATACAAGGATTTTACATCATTTGGCATTAGTCAATAATGTGAAAATAACATTCAAGTGTTAATATCACAAATGTATTTCTTAGAAATAAAAGGTTGAAAAAAAAGTTTTAATATAGATATACAAAAACAGTAAATTTAGTAGCTGAAATAGATTTTTTTACAGACATTGTGGACACTACAATGTGAACAAATTGTGTTTATTAAAGTGACTGATTCAGTGTGGGACAAAGGATAGCAATAGTGCAAAAGATTAAGACAGAGGGCATGTTAGAGTGACATAGCTATTAGAAGAAGAACACTTGTGTTAACTCTTTTCCTTACTCACGTCTCAGTGCTCAAGTTCTACAGTGACATTGGACAGAAGGCAGATCCACTGATCTCAGCATCCTTATTTCTGCAGCATGGCTAGCGATTGGTCGAAGGCATTCAGTGAGCAGTGAAAGGCACACAGTGCAGTACTATTCCAGAGCTTTTGGCATTTTAATGCTAGTTGAGTAGTTGAGTTTTCCTACGGAGGTACAGACAGAAATGTGTGTGCCCTGCCTGTGCTGATTTAAGGTTTCGACTGTTCTGTTTAAACATCTCTACTTTACAACTGCATTTACAAAACAGTCATACGTGTGAAGTGCATAGCCAGTTTGTGATCATTTGAGAAACATGTATAACTGAAAATATATTTTTCCCCTCTTTACGCGTCTAGTGACGTTCAAACCAAATATTACTTGGTTCACATTTAAAGACTTTGTCTTTTGTACATTTTCAATACAACATGACAAGTGTAATATTCAAATGTACAAATATCCATTGGAAAACTGGACCACAGCTTTCTAAAACTTAGGTCCACAGTTCACCTCTTCTCCAGTGGATGGCGCTAAAAACAAATCAAAACAAACTAAGAGAAAAATGTCCACAGAGGAAAATAAATGAATGCCATTATGGACGTATGTAACAATTTGTAGTGACACTGCGGAAACAAAAGTAACCATATTAAGGTTACAAGTACATCTGAAATCCTGGTGAATATTTTAGACAACACACTTAACCACATGGAAATGTCCCTTCATAAGGCATTAATATTCTTACGTCCTTAATTTAAGACGCAGTATTTGGTTTCTGCTTTCATACTATATGGCTATGGCGAAAAAACGTTACCGCAAACAAATCTCATACTGATTCAGATTGAGATTGTTTCAAAGAGAGATTGGAAAATTTAAATTTTCATTACACAACACTGATAAGTCCTGAGCAGTGCAGAGACAGTTTCCTGGTGTTAGACTAATCTTAAAAATTAAACCTACAGTAAGTTTTTTGGAAGATCATGAGTGCAGTTCTTACATAGATATTAACACTCAGTCGTAATGTTCCCATATTCTGTACAACAATACCAGAGAACTATGACAAAAGTCAAATCTAGCTGGTTCTTAGCTGTCAAATGAACCACATTCTTTGTTGTTGAAACCAGCTACACTCAACAGCACAGTGACTTGGTAGGGGGTGGGGGTGGGGGCAGTTCAGAGTTTAGCTTTGTTTTACAGTAAGGGCACGAATGGCAGAAGTTGGACACTCCCCCTTCCCTTATTCAGGCCTCTGTGACTGGGGTCGTGATGGGGTCATGATGGGGTCGTGATGAGGTTGTGATGGTCCCAGACACACTGACTTGCAGTGGAGGCCGGTGTTGCCCTGTCGTTGGAGCCAAGCGTTCACAGTGCCCCCTACACCAGACTGATGGTCTCGGTGTACTCGTCCTCCCTGTCGGCCATGTTGTCTGGGTCTGGGACGACCAGGCTCTGCAGCATGCTGGTGGGGATGCCCGGCTTGAAGGACCAGTTCCGGATGGAGACGAATGGGAAAGATGAGGAGAGGCGCATGGACGAGCGCAGCAGGTGTGGGGGCAGCGTGGGGCTGCCGTCGGGGTCGGCGTGATGCGGGCCCCTGGCGTTGGCCCCCTGGTGCTCCAGGCGCTGCAGCAGCAGCTGCACCTCCCCCTGGAGCTCGGCCAGACGACTGGTCAGCGCCACCGCGCCGCCGCCGCAGATCTGCACCTCGGGGATCCAGCGCAGGTAGCGTTGCATCCACACGCGCACGGCCGGCCCGTCCAGCTGCGGCAGAAGCACGCCGTGGTAGTCCAGCGGCCGGCGCTGCCACGCCTCGAAGAACTCGCGCGTGGACGCCTGCGGCGTGGCGTCGGGCGACAGCATCCAGCGACTCAGGCGCTTGGCGCGCAGCATCTTCTTCAGGCTGTCCGTCTCCTCCTTGAAGAAACTCTTCTTCGGGGGCGTCTTGAACGCTGAGCTGGGCAAGGACAGCTGCCTTGTGTGCTGCAAGCAGGGTCACAGTAAGGCCTCATTTTCACGGTGAAGAACAAAAAACAACAATAACAAAAAGGCACAATGCTTTAGGCATTATCAGATAATAAGCCAATCATTTATTAGAATAAGTAATGGTGTTGACTGCAGTGCTTGTTTGAGGCTTTAAAATTGAAAAAAACTGTTACTAGTCAAAGATGCTTGAATGCTACCTCTGAGGCCATCCTTAAAATTATTCCTGTTTGCCGTAACCCGACCGACCCATTGAAATTTCGCCCGACCCTGATATTTTTT
>JASCQY010000293.1:12332835-12343547 GCA_030264315.1 Sardinella tawilis | reverse complement strand
TCTCTCTCTCTCTCTCTCTCTCTCTCTCTCTCTCTCTCTCTCTCTCTCTCTCTCTCTCTCTCTCTCTCTAGCTCTCTCTCTCTCTCTCTCTCTCTCTCTCTCTCTCTCTGTCTGTTACCTAGGCCAATATGGCTGCAGCAGCTGCAGATAAGTTAGGAGGAGCTGCTCTGTCAATGGAAAAGGTTTTAATAGCATTCCTGAATGCTTTCACACCGCCATTCCTTCCTTTAAAAATGCTTGGGTGGGGGAAGGTGTTAGCGAGAGGGCCGCAGAAGTCTGCCTCCCTCTCACAGAGCTCCCGGCGCTGGGGCCGTCGGCCTCCTACGGGTTCTAATGCCATGTTTGTTGAAGCCTCACTCTTCGCTTGAGTGGTGTCAGTGAAAGTATGCCAGGAACTTTTCTCTTTCTCTCGCTGTCTGTCTCTTGCTCTCTTTTTCTCCCCCATAACTCAAGCAGGGAGGGCCAGTAAACAGCCGATTCGGGGCACAATGCGCCATTGAAGCCCACTGTTTTCTCTGCAAATGGCACCTTTTGCTTTCATTAAAAGCCAGGGCCCAGGCAAACTTGTTTAAACAGCCTCCCCTTAATGTGGGTGCCACATTTTAATCACACAGCCGCAGGAATTTCTGCAGCCGCTTGCAAAAGTAAATCCCCCCAGCCCGCTCCCACCCCTCCTCTACCAGCACTCTTATTTCCGACAATCATGCTCAGGCCACACAACTGCTCTGGGCTGGGCGGGGCTGGCCTGGCCTGGCGTGGCGTGGGCTGTGCTGGGCTGGGCTGGGCTGGGCTGGGCTGGCCCGGCCCGGGCTGGTCTGTGTGTTCGGAGGGTGGAGGATGCCATTATCATGTGTGGTATCAAGAGATGGCCATTGGACCTGAACACATTGTGTTCCACTTTGCTGTAGGAAGTGCTGTGCAGTGTAACACTCCACACCGTGTGCCTGTGGGGCTAAAGGGAGCCTTAGCTGGGGGACTTTACTAAAACACACACACACACACACACACACCCTTCCCTCAGCCCCCTTGCCCTCCAGTGTCCTGCAAACCCCTGCTGAATAAGGTGTGATTTTGCCCACGGAGCCCATTGAATTAACAGGACTTTAATAAGGGTCTGGAGGCCTGGCCTGACCCCCCCCCCCTTATTATTTCCTCTTCATGTAATAAGATGTTACAGCAGACATTCCTGCACTGCTCCCCTGTTTGGTTCTTTTCATCCTTGGTGGGTCCTGCTGGCCCCGCTGTGATTTCCCAACAAGCCCCGCCTCTGCTTGCGTCAGAGGGGCAGTGAGCCAGACCTGAGGAGGAGAGTTTGCACAGGGCCTCCATGCTTGGGACTCTTGTTTTTTTGTCTCTGAACTTACAGCAGCATGGAGCTCAAGAGATGAATTGAGCTGTTCAGAGAGAATGCAATAAAATGACACAGATCCGCTTTCCTGATAACATTCTCTCTTTGCTTGCTGAGAAGACTCTAAAGATAAATTTGTTTATTTTTCTACAAGTCTTCAGACTACAACTAACTTGTTCTTAACTACATCTTAAGAAGCTGAATGGACGTTTCTGGCATCAATTGTTGTCATTTGTGCATTTTGAGCATATAGGCCTAGATGAGATTTCTTTTATGGCTGTTAAAGTGCATGCATTAGCAAAAAATATGCAAGTAAATATATAGTTAGTGCATCAACTTACATTTTAGAGGGATCGAAAAACAAAGCAAAATCATTTATTTGGGCATTTTTTACGATTTTCTTGAGACCAACATGACATTTTTTACGCCGTTAAACAGAGGTGTAGTGGAGATTTTTGAAGTGGAGGTACGTGATTTGTGACGTCATCAATGTGACGTAACCATGCAAAATAAATTTTTATCAGCACTGTCCTCTTTTGATCCTCAGCGCTGCTGGAAGAACCTTTGATCAAAGGATGACAGCGCTGAAGCCAATGACATTCTCTTTTGACACAACTCAATTTAAACCATGATGTTTAGATTATTTAGCGTCAATAGATAGCCTACTTGTCAGAATTCATTTGTTCACGTAAAACATATAGCCTAAGTTTTGTCGGTGGTAAATAAAATCTTTAGGCTAATTTAAAGTGGAGGTCAATTTTACTAAACTGCTATGCACTATGAAGTCTATTCCCATACCCCATCCGAAGATTTTTTTACCTTGGTCGAACACTGACGGAGATAGCCGAGCTTGACGAATGCCTTGATACAGCCGCTATTGGCACATAATTGACTCCGAACCTCCACTTTAATTTTCAATTTCTCCTGTAGCCTAGCCCATGCACGTTTGTGACCTGTGGCCATTGAATCATTGAGAATGTCTTTTCTTTTATTAATTGTTTAATAAAGGCAGGATATAGGCTACAGAACGTATTATTTTTTCAAAGAGAGTTGGCTATTAAGCCCATATGCTGAATCACGTACAGTAGCAGCGCCTGTGAAATCAGGTTTGGGTTCGGACAGAAAAAGCAACAAAATGCATGTGGGGTTCAGTCACTGTTCTGTCGGCTTTCCACAGAAATAAGAGGCCCGAACCACTACTGCAACCTCTACTGCATCTCATCAGTTCGTGCAAGTTGTTTTCAGCTCCGGTTTGACATTTAAATTGTAGTCTAGAATATTTTATTTTATTATTTTTTTAGGCTGTAGCCTCTCTCATGTAGGGAGAAGTGGGTGGACGGCGTACCCCCACGTTCCACGCCTGCATCCTGCATCTAAACTGTTCTGTGTTAAGGTATGAAAGTACGACCTACACAAGAAATAGTCTACTTAAGCTCTGAACATATCAGGATGGGAATCGAGAACCGGTTTTGACTCAGAACTGGTTCCAACTGACCAATTCCATCGGATTTGTACGCCACCAACGTTATCGATTCTTCTTAATGATCCCTACGCGACGTTTTAACAGTAGGCCACATTTGCATCACACTCTCCGCGACAACTCACCACCAGGCAACATAAAGCCTTTATTTCACTAAAAGAGATAGGAGTATGCCATGTGGAGGCTAATGCTAATGCTGTATAAAGAGATTGGAAGTTTGCTGTGTGGAGGCTAATGCTAATACTGCATAAAGAGATGGGAGTGTGCCTTGTGGAGGCTAATGCCAATGCTAATGCTGCATAAAGAGATGGGAGTGTGCCGTGTGGAGGCTAATGCCAATGCTAATGCTGCATGAAGAGATGGGAAGTTTGCTGTGTGGAGGCTAATGCTAATGCTGCATAAAGAGATGGGAAGTTTGCTGTGTGGAGGCTAATGCTAATGCTGCAGAAAGAGATGGGAGTGTGCTGTGTGGAGGCTAATGCTAATGCTGCATAAAGAGATTGGAAGTTTGCTGTGTGGAGGCTAATGCTAATGGTGCATTGGGGCATGGAAAGAGATGGGAAGACAACTCTGACCTATGTTGACAACGGTCGCATTCACATTAATATCCTGCATTAGTGCACTGTTGCCTTGGAACTGCAAGCAGCAAGAACAATTTTTTAATTAATTTTTTAAAATTAATAAAGCCACAGCATAGGCAGATATTTTCTGGACTCTTTCACAATTCCAAAAAGATGTTCGAGTGGCCATATGTTGACATGAGAAGGAATTAGCAGAGTCGGCAATGGTAACGCTTTTGATAAAAACGTCTCCATTCCCACCCTTAGTCAGGAATCATCTTCATGGGTGTAAGGTCGAGGTTAAGACATAACTTAAGAACAACTAAGTATTTAAAAAGCTTGGTGAAACCGGACCCTATTGGTTTCACAACCGCTGTTTTCCATATATGAGTAAAGCCTGTTTAGTCATTTGTATAATTGTGCCCATGATATGCATGTTACCATAAGCATGATAATAAAGTTGACAGAAGTATGACAGCACTATTGAACTTCTATTCTCTGTAGAAGAAATGCAGTGAGCTGTTAGGAGAAAATGCAATAAAATCGAATAGGAGTTTCACAACCACTGTGTTCGATATATGAAGATAAAGGCTACATTGAGTAAAAAAAAACCCTGCAGTTAAGTCTGTTGAGTCATTTGTATAATTGTGCCCATGAAACGCATGTTCCCCATCTTATCTGTATCTTTAAGTATGAAACTAAAGTTGACAGAAATATGACATGTTGTGGAGGCCACACCCAAAGGGATTGAACCTCTGTTGTCTGTAATCTTATCTACATCCAATGTATTCCAAATAGGCCTATAGTCTCTCCAGAGCTAAACTGCACACAGAGCAAGTTATCTGGGGGTGGTGAGGGTAAATGGTCCACCTTCCACGTCATGACCTATAGACACTGGAAACTACAAATTAAATAGACATTTCACACTAACCCTATTCACACTAGAAGCATAGGTGAAATTTACAGTTTGCCGAAATAGTATTTGATAAATGTAAATCAATTGAACCTTCACTGTGATTATACTGTATGTTGTTGAAAGATTCTTTTTTTGAGGATCTTTTTGAACAAGGTTATGCAAGCACAGATAAACGTCATAAAAGTCTCCCTGTGTGTGTGAAGGCGGTTCAAATACGGTGTATCTTTGAGGAGATCAGCGTGAGGAGTGTATAGCTGTAACGCGTAACCTCTCCCTCTCTTCCTGAATTCAAAAAGTAAAGTATACTGCTTAGTCTGCAGCCGGCCAAACAGCGAGGAGCAGCTTGATATATTTAACCCCCCCCCCCTCAGCCCCGGGTGAAATGAATCAGTTACGGGCGCTAGATGTGGGCTTGAGCAGAACGACGTTAGCGGACAGACGCAGGGAGCTGAGAGAGATGGAAGCACTTGTCAGTGGGGCGGCTCCATATGGCCGCGCGTGTCAACATTGATCAGGGTGAGGAGTGGTAACACAAGATAGGCAGGAATCAAGCCCGTGGAGGGTCTTAGGCTCCAGGGTCGGCATTAGATATTCCCACTCCTATTCCTGTCGCCAGGATTAGCCGGAGCGCACCAGCCAGCCCCTCCCCATCTATGCGCATAGTGTTTAGGTGTGGAACTCCATCTTGATTGGCTAGCTCCAGGCATGTAGAATGTTATGCTGGATTTCGTTTCCATGTGCACCATTGGAGGAAATGATAATTATTTCGGGTTCGGGTCGGGTTGTCTAGTGAAGGCTGTCTCAGTAATGGCCACAGTGCTGTGATTGGCTGAAAGATTCTCATGTGTCCTGTAACAATGTTAGAATATCCCAGACAGGGCAGCCTGTGGACAGAACAGAAGTAAACACACTATGTTAGGATGTCTCTTTTTGCTCAAATGATTTTAGAGTGTGTGTGTGTGTGTGTGTGTGTGTATTTAGTGCAGAATGGTGGTGTAGGAATGTTTTACCTGCCTGCCAGCTGCTCTGGAAGTAAGCTAGCCTGTCTCTGCTGCTCGCTGCACGTCTTGTGTGCGGATGCTGAACTATTTAGGAGATTGAGGGTAATCTCAGCCTGCCCTGTGCAATCTGATTCAGGTAGAGGCCCTTGAGGGTTTGGCCAGCCAGGGGGTAAAGATCAGATGTAGCATAAGTAAATTAGCTCACTGCTCTAATCCGGCAAAGTGGACTGATTACTTTAATAATGGTGCAGCCTGCTGGACTGCTCAAGTTAAGCGCCTGGCCCAGAGCCATGTGGGCATAGTGAGGGGAAGCTGATTTAGTTTTTCTGCTCTCTCTCTCTGTCTCGCATCAGGCCATGCAAATGCAAAGGTGTGGTGTGGTGGAGCTTTGGCCCGAGGGTGGGATTCAGGCGCAGCGTATTCGCCTGTTATAACCGTGCTCGGTGTGGAGATTACTAACACTGTCGCCACTTTTGCATGGAGTTTGCATGGAATTCCCTCGTCAATTTGCATTTGGGTTTTTGCATTAAAAATCACTCTTGCTAGCAGGAAACCATCATTTAGGCTGTTTGTGGGTGAAGCCCAACTGCTATTCTTGTGAATGGAAAGTGAAAGACTAATCCAGAATTGACTGATCTCATGTGAGTGTTGGGTACCAAGGATGAGAAACACAGTATGTTATGGTTGAGATCCCTTTTGTTCCTCTAGTCCTGAAACTACTAGTGACTGTGCAGTCAGGCTGCCAGACCTTTGTCCATGTCTGCAACAGCCCGTGACAGTCAAAACAGCAGCTTGTTTTCAGCCCTCCCCAATGCCATGCCAACTGATCTTTCATCTGTGCCCCCCCCCTCTGAAATGTGTCAGGAGTCAGGAAAAGCCAGCGCGCCAGAGAGGAGGCTGGGAAATTCAGGCGTTGGTTTCGGTGGTGGTTCCTCATCTCTCATCCAGGAGGTTAGTATATCTCACATCCATCTCTCCCCACAGCTCTCTCTCTCTCTCTCTCTCTCTCTCTCTCTCTCTGTCCCTCTCTCTCCCTCTCTTCTTCCTCTACCTGTTCCACTTCTACACCCCCCCTCATTTGCTGCCATGACCCCCATCCCAAAAACAACCCACCACCAACACTCACAATCAGATACCACACACAGGCCCCCGCCCCAAGGCAGTGACAGACTACTGGGCTAACAATAGCTGACTGGCCATATGTCTCATCTGACACTCCCGGCCTGGTGGAACAGCAGAAGACAAAAGCCTTTTTGGGCAGAGAAGTGTGAGATAGCCTGGTAGTAAGCAGTTTCTCTTTTACTCTCTCTCTCTTTCTCCCTCTCTCTTTCTCTCTCTATCTCTCTCTCTCTGTATGCTCTGTCTCTCTCTCTCTGTCTACCCCTCTTTTGAATTAATTGACAGTTATTTTACATGCAAAGGTGTGTTAAGTACAATGCCAATCTGTATATCACAGAGTTTGAACAACACATCTGTTAAAAATAACACATACAGCATGTTGCATATATGCTTATCTATTCACAAGGAAGCGTAGTCATCTCAATTGGGAGTTTTCTGATGGGCGTTTCCAATCAAGCACATTCATTTCTTATGACATTACTACTCCAGTTGTGGCCCTGAGCGATGTAGGACGTTCCCTCTGTACATTTCACCATTTGTTCTCAGAAAAGGCTGCCTTGACGTTACTTAGAAAGCAAAATCATCGGTTCAGTTCCAGGAATTTTTTTCCCCAGAACTGACCCACAAGTGCCCACAAGTGGTGCACACATGCCGTAAAGTCAGACGGCCATCTCATCCGTGAAGGCAGGGCTCCAAACAGAGGAGACATGTTCTGAGTGCTGTGTGAGCCGGGTTTGTGGGCAAGGTGCTTGTGTGTCTGCTGCTGTCTGCTGATTAGCTCAGTTGTTGTCCGAGAGGAGGAGGAGGGGGGGGGGGGGCATTTGGTCCCCCCATTTAGCTCCGGCTCAGTCTCCCAGCAGTGAGGTGAGAGGCCGCATTGTTTTTAATGACCAGCAATGAATCTCAGGGTCAATTAGACTCAGAATTCCACAAGCATGTGATAGAGAATTCCCCACCTTCACAACAGAGCCCACGTCTTAAAGAGCCTCTCTTTTTTCGGCTCTTTTTGGAAAAGGTTTGGACATATCCATTGGCCCTGCCCCCTGGTCATCTGAAGCTCGCCCCTTCCTCTCCATGCTGGCTGCTTCATTAGAGCGGTTGTTTGGGGGCAGATTGCAGTAAGCTGGCACTGCTGTGCTAAAAGATGTGCAGGTCAGTGTGGAGAGTGCCGAGGAAGAGCCCAGCACAGAGGGCCAAGCCTCAATTAGCAGGCAAAAGAGTGTGTGGGGGTCTGGCCGCGGGTCCTGGAGGTGTTTATCCAGCACGCTTCCCCTGCGCCCAGCTGCTCCTCGGCAGCTGTAGAGATGATTTATCAAGCCTAATGGGAAATATGAAGTATTTGAAAGCCAAACAAAGGCTGGGGATAGTGGTCCCTTACATGCTAGAAACAAAATGAAAGGCAGTGCTACTCAGCAAACAGAGCAACGAGAGAGAAATAAAGTCTCTGCGAAATGTTTGGAGTTTAGATAAGGCAATTGAAAGTATATAAGAAGAAGAAGAAGAAGAAGAAGAAGAAGAAAGAAAAGAAGAGAAAGAAGAGATCCTCAAATGTAAAAGGCAGCAGGAGATGTTGTAATTACAATGCTGGTGCTTACAGTACATTTTGAAAGCCGTGATGTGAATAGTTGAACAATACTTGTTCCTGTAATTTAGACTCAGGATTGTCTGGCTAATTCACAAAGCACAGTTGAGTCATGTTTCATAGTTGCAAATATAGACATTTTTAGCCAAATGCTTTGGGCAAATGATGGTAAGTTTATTTCCTGTAGATAAAATTGGTCTACTGTTAAGGTTAAGATATTTGACAGCTAGCTGCCATTCAGTTGTTGGCCTTAACCAATATTTGGCCTGGCCAGAAGCCAGTGTGTTTATACAGCCTAATCTGACAGTCAAACTCAGAAAATTTCCATTAGGCATAGCAACCAGCCAATGCATAGCTTTAAACTCTGACCTAAAGTACATACTGGACCTCCATGGCAAAAGATCTGATTTATCAAGAGCCAAAAGCAACGAAAGCCTTGACAACAGGCAATAGGTTCACCTTATTGTGGAATTGTGAAATTGTGTTCCCTGTCTTAGATTGACCAGGTAGCCTATTTGTGCTTTAGCATTGTGTGAGGTGCACAGGAGGCGTCAGGTCAAAAAGTCTCAGGTTTAAAGCACTCATTCCCCCCAGGTTCCACCAATGTATATGCTTTAAAGTTCCACCAATGTATATGCTTTAAAGTTCCACCAATGTATATGCTTTAAAGTTCCACCAATGTATTTGCTTTAACGCCTTGTGGTTGATGTCAGTAGATGGATTCTCAACAATAAGCATTCGACTCTGGCCCTTGTAATTGCCTCTAGAGTAAAGTACAGCGAAATGAAATAAAAGAATCCACTTGGCTTCAAGACACAATTGGATTAATACTTAATTAAGCCATATCCGAAGTCATCTTAAGAGTAATAAATAAAGCTCTCCCAGTAACCAATTCCTCAAAGAGACCATGGGAAGCAATCAGTAAGTTAAGATTGAAGGGTGGCTAAAATCAATACAAAGTAGATGTAGTTGCTAAAGTTTGCCTTAGACGTGTGTCTGAGGAGGTAAGGATGACACAGTTGTCTTGGTCTTTGTATTTATTGTAGCTGAATTCTGTGTGGAAGTAAATTACACAAACAAAAGGGTTATAACTTTAAGATCTTTTGAGATTGCATTGTGAGTCCACATGGCTTTGGCTCCAGGGGAAATCATGCATCAGGAGCTGAAGAGGCAGCGCTGAAGAGAGTTGTTCTTGTAAAAAAGTGGTGTCTACATACATTTATTTGGGGCCAGTTGTGATCCGCTCCGGCCAGCAGATGTGTGAGATTCCTCTGGCAGACACAGATAAATGTTTTTAAGAGTCCCAAGGAAACGTGCCCAATCTTGATTTACTATGCCTCTATAAAGGAGACAATCCTATCAGCTGAAGACATTATCCCATTTTCCTTGAATAAGGCCTAATGATGTTAAATAGAATTTTGACAAGCTAATGGATTTGTTTTCCTTGCCAGTGCCATTCTGTTCCCGTCAGCAGCCCCTGACAAATGTCCTCGCGGAGAAAAGAACTTAGGGGGAAAGGATTATTCAAGGCTCCTCGCATGGGAATGAAAAATCAATATTGACCCCCCCCCCTCCCCCAAACACACACACACACACACACACACACGCACACTTTAAAAAAAAGCCAATGGAGGCCCATATAATACGCCAGCAAATCAGCATTGGGAAAAGAGTAAATGAGCAGGAGGGAGAGGGAGCCGCATTTCTGTGGCGTCAGGCAGACTGCTAACCCAGAGGGTTCAGAGCCTAGGATCTGGTTGGCAGCGCTCTTCAGGGGGTGATCTCGACCTAATAAAAATTTATAACAGATAGCGAAACGGAAACGAGAGCAGCCCGCAAGGCCTGTGGCGAATTAAATGCCGTGGATTATTCACGCTTAACCCGCACATATAGTTTTACACTGCACCCAGATGTGTGACTTATGCTGGTCAATTATCAGATTGAGGGGGCGCAATAAATCAAGTTGTAACAAATGCAGTTTCATTTGATGCCTGGTATTTTTGCCTATGATTTGAAGAGGGGACATGGCTATATAGGCTACTGTGCCAATGTAGCTTCCAAAATAGAATTTACTGTGGAACTCCATCACTGGCAACTCTACAGTAGCTACCTTCTCTCAGATGGCGATTAGCACAGTTAGAAAGGCTTATTTTGGCCACGGATCAGAGCTTCCATCACATTTCTCACTTCAAACTGCCATGGCTGCTCACCAGAGCAAGACACGCACACCCAAAAAACACGACGCTGTTGCTTTAAGGAATGTGTCAGATGAAACCTGATCCTCTTTAATCAGCATTTACTTCTGTGAAATTTACCATGGGCTTGCTGACGCTTTGTTTCTGGTTAGCAGAAGCAGAATGGGCTGACCTCTGCCCCACATGCAGTCGGCGGGGACTGTAAAATAGTGCTCACAGGGCATGGATTCCTTACTTGGTCCGAGATCTCTGAGAGGGGGGATCAGGGCCTTTAAAGGGGGGGAGGGGGAGTAACACACGGATGTAGGCACAGATGAATCTGATGCTAGTGCCCTAGTGCCCTATCCTCCTCAGATGCCTGAAATAGTGCCTTCCTGAAAATTAGCCTGTTGTACTGTGGATAAGTGCGCTATGCTGTGGAGAAATGCCAAAAAAAGAGAGTTTGTGTGTGTGTGTGTGTGTGTGTGTGTGTGTGTGTGTGTGTGTGTGTGTGTGTGTGTGTGTGTGTGTG
>JASCQY010000293.1:12250311-12262343 GCA_030264315.1 Sardinella tawilis | reverse complement strand
GCGATTAATTGTGAGTTAATTATGACATTCATGAGATTAATCGCGATTAAATATTTTAATCGATTGACAGCACTAGTCTAAACGTGTCGGTCAGTTTTGTTGCCTTGCTCATTAATACAAGATTTCAAAACCAGAGTGCCTTAGTTTCCTTTCCATTTGTGAGAAAATTTCATATAACATAGAACATATAGTGAATTGCTAGCTACTGTAACACCAAATAGCCAAATAGAGCACAGAGACTCACTTCCACTTTCATTCGCCATGGCCCATACTGTACACGTTAATGTAACTTGAAACGCACTTGGAGAGTGCAAACCTCCGCCAAGGCGATATGGGTCATTGACCCAATACAAATTCCAGATGGTGTGACAGATCGCCACCAAAATGTAATCATGTAACCCTAACCATACCCAGAGTGGGGAACATACAGTGAACAGTGAGCACACAGGGAGCACAGGCCAGGGTTCCCACTCTCCAGCATCAAGGACTTTTCACAGACAATTCCAGGACTCAACATCAAGCATTTTGAGACACAGATTGCTGTGGAATGTTAAGGCAAAGATACAGAATTCCCTAGTAATGCAACGCAAATAACATGCTGGAGTTTCCAACTCATCTTGGAGTGACAGGGGGGACTACTTTGGTCATTTACTGGATGTTATTAAGGCCTACCCAATAATATAGTCTGCCTATCATAGACAACCTGGGTAATTGAGAGATTCAGGATGGTTTCAAAGTTTTCAGATTTTGGAAAATAATGCTGAAAATTGTTTCATCTTCTCAATTTTTCTGAAAATACACACCCCCAACATCGCAGTAATTCTAGCTGCTGCTAACCAAGGGAGTTGTCTGCTACCAAATGCGTTGGCTGGGCCCATATGGTTGTGTTCTCGGAAACAGCAGAACTAAATATGGTTGTGGTACATGTAGGTGTGGCAGTGAGGATGGAGGTAAAAGTCAGGAGACCACATGAAACATAATGAGTGTGAAAAATAATCCCTAAAATAGTAACCTCAGGTGATTTTTTTGGAAAGTAGCCAATAACAAATGAACTGGCATTACAATAAAACACATGGCAAATTCATTACTGAATTCAAAACTATTCTAGAAAAACAATATTGAACCATTAAACATCTTAACCTTTTTTTTCTCGGTTTCAGGAGAATAGACATCATACCTTTTGAAAACACAATCCAACTATAGCCTACTTATCTCATCAACTGAAAGCCGAAAGCAGTGTGCTAGTGCGTGGCTCCCTAGGGTTTTAGCTCAGTCGCTAGCATGCTGTACACCCAGTTTGTGATGCTGCTGAGTAGCAGATTCAAGCCCGGGTGTGTGCAGGGCTGAACCGTGCAGAACAACAACATTTACAAATCCTATCTAAATCCTAATCTGAATGAAGGGCTTAATGAAACTATAAGATTCCAGGGCAGTTTAGATTTTTTTTCCACTACATTTTAATCGACTCCCAGGTGTTTTTCATGACTGGAAAACCTACCTCCAAAATTTCAGGTTTCCCAGGACGCATGGAAACCCTGATAGGGATGCACCCCATGTACTGTAGGTGGCTAAAGTAGCTCATCTGTAATAATGAGACTATAACTTTGTTGCTGTAAGGTGGTGATATCAAGGCTTGTGTGTGTGTTCAGTCTATGTACCACGTTTTATCCAAACAGAGTGAGTATGTGCTTATGAATGTGTGTGTGCGTGTGTATTTTCAGTCTAAGAGCGCAAACCTCGGCCAAGGCGACATGGGTCACTGTGACCCTAAAAAAACTCCAGACGGTGTGACTGATCACCACCAAAATGTGTCATCTGTTCTTTGTCCCAATACCAACATTGTCCGAAAATGCCATCCAAATCCGTGCTGTAGTTTTTGAGTTATCTTGCCAGCCAGACAGACAAACTCAACAGAAAACATAACCCTCTTGATGGTAATTGGAGGTAATTAACTGCTTCACTTCTTGGACTATGTTTTATCCAATTTTCTGGTTCTTTTACCCTCAGACAGCACTCATTGCCCTCGATCAACAGGACGATTGATTCCATACACACCAGATTTTCCCCTTAAACCTTTTGCTGCAGTGGGATTTTTTTTATTATTCTTTTTTTAAATGAACAGTTATATTCCATGCCTGAAATGTTTTGTTATTCAACAAAGTCCATTGCCATATTTAAGACTGACATCACTGCTTTGATATGCTTAATATTAGTTTTAAGTACATTTTTGTGCGACATAGTCTGAAGATGACTCGTTCTTACCTTATAGTGAAATGCTCTTAAAATGTTGGAAGTCTAAATACTGAATACTTTCCCATGTTTAGAGCAGCATCTGCAGACAGTGTGTTTCAGGGGTGGGTAGACCCCCTCCTTTCTCGGCATCAATTAGAAAGCGGCTCCCAAGGATCCCCATTTTTTGAAGTGGGCCAAAGGAGTGTGATTGCTTTAACAAATGAGGTGAAAAACGTATGCAATGGAGCGGGTCTGCAGCCTAATGGTGTGTGGATGACTAGGCCAAAGCCAAGATGTTTCAGATGTGATCACACACACAGAATTCCATCATCATGTGAAAAGCTTAAGGAATATGGGACATAGACGGCATCCAAAGGTAACCTATTGAGTTTAAAGCTTACCTCATCCTATGCTGACTTATTGTCTATAGCTAAATGTACTGGACTACTTTCTTCAATTCTTCGGGTATAAAAAGACTCATATATGCACAAAAGGAGCATACATCCATTTTTCCATAGCATGGCAGTCAGACTACAGCACAGTAAATACTGACAACTAACATAGAACATATGGTGCTATTTACAAAAAAAAAATGAGTGGGGAAACAGGTTTACTGCGCCGTCCCAGGTTGTAATTCTTCAGTCAATATTAATCGTAATTAAAGGCAGATAGCCTAATGAACATTTAGCCTCGGTAGGCATTATTTATTTTTAACGGAATTTGTTTACATTTTTGATAAATAATGTTGGTCTATTTATTTATGCTTTTATTTATTCTCATTTGGATTGGAGGGACTGAAAGGAAGGAGAGGAAAGTAATCAGCAAATAACAAACTATGAAAGAAGGGCAAACAAGGTGATTGGCCAAACCCATCTTCACATCACTACACACGTGTGCAAAGTACAATCATGCTTCATGTCAACATCACTCGGCTACAGTTCAGTCTTATCATGATCACTACACACTTTCATTATAGGCTACCACTACATTGTTTACATTTTGAACCCCACGTGATTAGACTTCAACATACAACACGCCCCCATTACATGGGGCATACATAGGCCTACTAGTCCATACACAGCCTGCCCAGTATGTACTGCACTGTAGGTAGCTCACACAAATAATGAGGCATTTTGAGTTCTTCTCAGTAGCCAACTGGTTTGGGCAAACAGGCTGAAAGTCATATTGCCAACTCACATGTAATCAGTCACCTCCTACAACCTTCTAAGTACACCTCTAAGTACATGGATTTTTTTTTGCTATAGGCCTATAGTGCAAAAAAATTACTAACAATTCTGACATTGTCATAGATAGTTGGCAAATGAACAGCAGGATCCTATCTGTACACATTCTTAATCAGCTGACATGTCGGTCTAATTTCCTTATCTAGTGTCTTTCGCACATCTTCAGGACATGTATACTTACTAAGTAAGTGTAAGTGTAAGTGTATGCCCACAGCGGACACAGCATTTGAGATGCCTCTTCTATTGTGCCAATCTCTCACAATTTTATATCTGAATATTTAATCCTCTCCCTCCGATCGGTCCGCCGGAGATGAGGGGAGCGATGCTATTTGCTATTTGCTATTTGCTAAGGGGTGCCTTTCCCTTTCCTGTAAATGAGCTGCTGCAGCTGGTGATAACTGTGCTGACACTAGAGGCGGGTGGCAAAAGCTTGTTTGCTTTGTTTAGCTTCCAAAATCAATCGGCTTTCTCTCAGCTGACCAACAGTCCAACATAGATTGGAGCCTTGCTTACATAATGCCTCCTTTGGAGTTTGTTGTTGCAAGAACAGAGGATGCCCGAGCCTGTGTGTGTGTGTGTGTGTGTGTGTGTGTGTCCACAAACTGAGCAGCTCCTGCCATTTTAAGCACCAACAGGCAATAATTACAGTAGATGAAATGAATGGATAAACAAAGCTGGTTGTGAACCTTGATACTATGAAAAATAGGAGTTCCTATGGCAACCAATTGTTAAAAGGGATAAAAAAACAGTTTGATAGATTTTGACACACACACATGCAAACACACTGAGCCACGTCAAGCTGAGAAGAGGGAGGAAGAGATGGCAAGCCAATAAAACTCAATCCATGGAAAACACATCAAATGACACCATCGTTTTTGGACCAGAGATGAACATCTCATGCCAGTTAGTTTGTTTCTTGCATTCCTGGGTAAGTCCTGGATCTGGTCAGTTTGACGCAGAGAATGGCTTAGTTTTGGCACTGATATTATGTATGAATTTGAAAATACACACAACTGTAATGTAAGGCTGGCATCTTTTCATTCACATGTCCATCTTACAAAACATCTGAATTCACATTGCTCCCATCACTTTTCAAATCAAGACATTAATTGAGGCTGCAATCAACAGACTACCTCCAATGAAAAGCGCTCCTGGTTATATTCAAACCTTAGCATAGTCTAGCCACTCAATGCTGAGTTTTCCTTGTGTTAGTTGAAGGACATGTCCACACCAATCAACAATTGACCGATCGCAAAGCCACGCTCCCCTTGCTATTTCCGTCAAGCAAAGCCATAGGCATACCATTGTAAAGAGCTAGCAGCTTGACAGACTTCGTTGTTACCATGTTGCGTTGCTATGCGTATAATTGGTCAGTTGCCGTTCTTGGGTGGAGTTTGCGATCGGTCAATTGACTTGAGTACTTTTTTCTGCTTAACTTTCAAAGAAAAGTCCAAGTCTGACTCTTCCAAAGTCGATGCTAAAGCCAATTCAAACAACCACTATTCCTTGGCCACTCACATGATCACATTACAGCCCTGACAATATCATGCTAAGCTTGGCCAATGACTCTCCACAAAGCTTGATTGCGATTGGTGTTCCCAAGCGTTGGTAAGACCAATGGCAGACCTACTAAGGCCCCAGTTGTGCTTGACTGGACATACCCACAAAGTTACTTACTACTGCTGGGTGCGTCTAGCCTGGGAATACCCATGCTGCCTTGTGCGCTCGTTCAGAACTGCACGGCAGCCTGGAGACCATGGGCGAAATTTTCGCATGAATTTGGGGACCAATCACACAACGGGGAGAGATGGCAAGAAGATGCGCAAACTTTTGGACAAACTAAACCTGAAATCCCGTACGAGAAAATGTATACGTGGTCCCCAGACTAAATCTCACTTGAGATTTAGGCTGGTGTTAGCCAGGCTAGGGTGCGTCTAGATTTATGGGCTAAAAAAGCCTAGAAACAGTTTAACATCTTGCCCAGTTTCCCTATAACAAACCTTCTCAAATTTCTCAGAAATGGACATTTCTCAAGGCCATTCCTTCCTTGAATTTCTTAGAGTATATAGTGGGGATGCACCGATCCAGCTTTTTTGATTCCGACACCGATTGCGATATCTGGGTTTCGGATATCTGTCGATACCCGATACCGATCCGATATTACCACTGAATTAATGAACACCTTCATAACTAGGATGGTAGTTATCCTATTAAAAAAACACAGACTTAAATTTGATGAATTGTTATCTAGGCTACATCAATAATAAAAAACAAACAAATAGGCCTATGCACCAGCCATGTCATTGAGTGTATTTGCTGTTTGTAGGAATAGGTCTAATTAGGTGTCTGTCACTTTAAAATTCCTCTGGACGCAGGCTACGTGACTTCACTGAAACGTGCAATTTTTAGTTAAAGTAGCCTTATGCAAGCTAGGTGGAAATCAGTGCTGAAGATGAATGGATTGTATTACATTTATTTATTGTATTGGTGAAAATAAATATTTAGAAACTTGATAACAACTTGACGAAAATCTTTGTTGGGTTATAAGAGAGATGTCACGTGCGTCCACTATGTAATTGTTTTGGTGAGTACTGTAATATTTGATTGCAACTACAGTACAAATGGAGTGAGCCAGTTGGATAGCAAGCTAGACTACGCTAACGGGATAGCTGAAAACACAGCTGGCTGTTCAACAGTAGCCTCCTTGTTTTCATAAATCTACACGTTGCAAATGCAAATTGAAATTTGTCAGCTTTCTGCAAGGTAGAGTAGGCTACTTGAAGTAGGCATGGGCTAGCACACAGGGTTGTTGTTGCGGTCACGCTCAGAAAAGTCGAAAGGAGGCGCGGATCGGCCCATAGATCGGCTAAGGTTTTCCGATGCCCGAACCAGGTATTTTGTCCAAGTTAATATTACAACTCCACCAGTACACTGGGCCTTAATGTAGAGCACTGATGACGCAGAGCCTGACAGACTTGTGTCACGCCTAAGGGTTGTGACATGGCACTGGCTGATTGTAGCCTTTTTTGCAGCAAACTTCAGCATTTTGCCTCCTCTTCACTGATAGGAGGAATTGGGCTTTCCCATTGGTCGACATCACCTCCTCCATTCAAGCAGAGCTCTCCAATGTTAACTAACCTCTAAGGAGAATGACATCACCGCCGGAGAGCATGGAAAGTGTACCACAGATCCGAGTCTTAATTCCCAAACTACAGCCGCGGTCACTCTCAGACTTCCTTACGTGGTCACTCTCACTCTCAGACTTACCTCTCTGAAAATAATAAAGGACATGTGCTGCCAATAAAGCACGTTACCGAGGGCCATCCATGGATATTTGGAAAGATTCAGCTGCCATGTAGTTGTAAAGGCCATCTGAATGAGTGACAGGTGTTGCTTTGTATTGCATGGCCGAGGAGAAAACTATAAACATTTATGGATCTTTATGTGATATCTGTAACATTTTATTAGGAATAATTCAGTGAATCAGTCTTGCCTAAAACAATGTTCCGGTGATTAAACATGGAGAATCATAATGCTTTGATCTTCTTCTTTTTTCTTCTTTGTTTATAAACGCACACACACACACCTACTGATGAATGGTTTTCTGTAGCTGACATGTCATTCTGTGTCATAGATGCTTACACACGTCTCAAATCTGCATTTCTCCATTTTAGTCTTGCTGACACAAGATGTGGTCCCTGAGTAATCCAGTCAAGAAAAAAATGTACCACTTTCAGCAAAACTAAAGACATTTCATGAGGATGCAGTCAGGACTAGATAAAACCAGTTCCCATCAGGGTCACTCCAGTACAGTGTAACTGTGGAAATACAACTATGAAAATATACTAAATAATGATGTGAATCACTGTCCATTCTGCAAGAATTCACACACCAGTTCTAAGCAGTAGTGCTCCACAGATTGGTGTTTCTCACTGGAATGAGAGGACTAGTCTCTTCTGTGTCATTTTCTCCCAACAAAGCACAGTGAAAAGCAGGCTTAAGGATGTTTATGGGCCCCAGATAAAGCAAGGCCACATTATCACTTTCAGTGTGAAATGTTGCCAAGCAATCGTGAAGATCCAGTAAAAGTTTCATGCAGTCGTAACCTCCACATAACCAGAGCAATCTTTTGAGAGTGTTGTCTTAATGGGAAGCAATGCGGCTTAATGGAGGTAATTTGGACCAAAGTTGGACAAAGGCTGAACAGAAATGGGAGAAATGGCAGACCAGTAGAGCCGACGGCAGGCCCCAGCAGGATGGTTAACATCACCTAGGAGGCCAACGGAGGCCGGAGCAAAGATTAAAGAGAGGCTGGTCCACACCAAATTGCTGCGACTGAAAAAGTCATTTAAACAGCCTAATATGGCAGATTAAAGGCTTTGAAATGACTCACAGAGTCTGTGCAACTCAAGGACTAGATTTGGAAGGGCATGTGTGGCATGCAAGGCTTTGAATACTGTATGTGATAAAGGCCACTCACATGCGCACACACACACACACACACACACTTCTCCAGACCCTGCGCATGGTGAATTAGAACCATATTGTGAGTAAAAAAAAGCGTCTCTGTCGGCAGGGCACTCGCTCGCTCGCACGGACCCGGGCTCGCTCAAACGTTAAACATGACATGGTGTCCCTGTTGCACTTTGCTGCTGGGTGTGCACAGTTGTCTTGAGTTTGGAAATGGCCAGGGATCTCACGGAACGGCTCCTCCTACTGGCATTGATGTATGTGTGGGGTGGGGTGATGTGTGTGTGTGTGTGTGT
The DNA here is from genome assembly GCA_030264315.1 of Sardinella tawilis. NCBI lineage: Eukaryota > Metazoa > Chordata > Actinopteri > Clupeiformes > Clupeidae > Sardinella > Sardinella tawilis. Next base: position 12,254,101 of record JASCQY010000293.1, on the reverse strand, counting down.
GTGCATGCGTGAGTGGGTGAGCGTGTGTGTGTCTGGGGGGGCGACGGGGATGTGGAGAGTGATGGCTATTGATATGTCACACAAGATGAGTTCAACAAAAAGCACACGCGAAGAATGACTAATGTCTCATTCGAAGGATGAAAGATTGTCCGTGCACAAACACACACTTGTGCCTGTGGGAACCGCACTGAAGAAAACCCAGATCAGTCTTTAGGGCACATCTGTCAGGACACTGAGACTCGTGCATCTGAGGAACCCTCTGATGGTTTGTGAATTGAGTAATTAATGTAAACTAGTGGTGGGATAGAAGAAGAACCACAAGCACATGAACAGGGGAGCCTGAGCCACATGGGATTGGAAGGCGCAAGTCAACAATAGTCGCGCCATGGAAACCTTCCTTGAAGTGCATTAGGCTGAACTCAAGCATGCACAAACACTACCTGTATCATGGCATGAGAGCTGCACTCATTGGCCTGGCCTGGCCTGGGCTTCCTATGGCAGGATGTGGCCCGTCTGGGCAGAGGGCTACACAGCAGTCTCCTGTTTATGTTGCAGGCGGGGTTTTTTTTTGTTTTTTGGAAGGCTGTCCTAATGGCTCAGTTGGTCACCGGCCTAATGTCAATTATCATTTTCAATTTGGGTTCCTGCTTTGTTGCTATGCTCCAACTTTGGCGTCTCATTCAAACCAGCCTGATGAGAGATGGCAGAGCTGGTTTCCATCATTGGTGGGTCTGCACAGTGGGGTCTGCCACAAAATGAAACCCTAATTAGCGACAGCATATGTCCTTCTTTCTGTCTGGACACGAGGCAGAGATGTCAGCAACACAGTGATTAGTCCTTGAGTGTTACAGCAGGGGTACATTATACAGTCATCACAGTAAACTGGTTTTGCAGATTTCGTGGAACAATTTGACTCCAGGGTGAAAAAAGAGCAACTCTGCTAACCCTTCAGGAGTTGTCTTTTATTGTTTGTTTACTGTGAGTGACCTTTCAAGGCTTGGTCTGTTTGCATATACTGATGCCTGGGATTGCCGTAGTCTGATTAGGATTCATTTTGTGGGGGTTGGATCCCAGCGTGCCTGTGTGCTTTAGGCAGGAGTTAGCTTGAGCTCTGTTGAATGAGTCTTCAAACCTTGTTTATTTCATTCATTTACATTTGGGAGGTTGTGTTTGTGTTATTTTAGGGTTTTTCTAGAGATTCTTGATGTGGGACTTGTACAACATTTTTTGGTAACACTTTAGATTAAAACGGTGTTAAGTATTGCATAAGAAACAGGTTTAATGCAACAAAAACCTAGCCTGGGCTCACCCATACTTTCACCTAACGATGGCTTGTTCATTCGGAAAGGTAATGGCTTGATAAAAGTAACCCTGGACACACTATCTGATGACATGAAAACCACGGAACACTTCAGTTTGCCTTCAGGGACCCTCTCCTTACTACCACGTAAGTGTGATGTTGTTTAGAACTTTGGAAGAGGTCTAAAAATAGCGTTTTGTGTCGGCGAAAAGACATGCCCTAATCACGTCCATGCTAACCCATTTTGGCTAAAAACGGCTTCATCGAACTTTCTCAATATGTGTCCGAATGGTGTAATTTTGATGTCAACTCAATGTATGTACTCCCAATCATCCAAAAATTAAAAATGCATTTTACTCTGAAGAATCCCTTTAACAGGAGTTGACCATGGTGAAACAGAGGTACACTTCTGCTCTAGGATGGAATGAGTCACAATCTCAGATGCTAATCTCTGCATGAAAAGCATGGGCTGTGTACTGTAGGTGAAAACCAATGTCAGAATAATGTCATATACCCTGATTCCTCTCAAGCTCTGGCCCCAGAAGTGCTGCATGGAACTCACAGTAGCTTAGGGCTTTAGGGAGCTGCAGTAAAGCAAACTGAGGCGAGCAAAGGCAGCAATACCTCAGGGAGCTGCTGTAGGTACATTACTTTTAGTCAAACCATCCCAAAACTACTCAGAGACAACAACAGAGGGTGGAGAAACAACCTTATTGACATAAGGTCACAAGCACCTAAACACAGTGTTATGCAGATACCTACCGCAGGACACTTTTCCTATAACATTGAGCTCCAGTCTACCATGTGCGGCATGTAATGCTAGTGGATGTCAGGCTGCTTTCAAGACGACTCAGGACTGAAAGTGCCATGAAAATTATACACAGTAGCTTTAAAAGGTGTAGTCAGGCAATCAGTGGGAAGGGGACAGCCTCGTCACCGTTTGCACATGTTTGCATTGATTCAAGGTCTGTATGGCCACTCCCCTACAGTCCGTCATTTTCCTGACTTCTCCTTGTTTGGACGTTTCAGGACGTATTGGCATTTTACCCCAACTGACATGTTGCCAAAGGCCTCCTAAAGCACCTCAGCTTTGAGAGACCAGAATGCATCTTCATGCTCTGCACTTCATTCTGCCCATCTTCAGTGTTGTCCCTTGTGCTCTGACCACCAATGATGCATGTTACCAACAAATGTAAACTGGCCTAGAGAGCATGGTAAAGACAGCAAGAAAAAGTCAAAAATATTTTTCAATATGCCATAATTATTGAATGATTGAGTGGAAATTAAGAACATAAGTGTTCTTACAGGAAAAAATGTTCGCAGCACGTTTCTCTCGACTTTTTTCTTCCCATGTGAGTCTCAAGCCACTATCCTACATGGTGCAAAGACATGCATTAATAGTTTGTGTGTCTACTTGGTATGCCCCCCTGAAGCCCGTAGTCTGTGGTTACTTCAATCAATTTTCAAATGAATGTGAGCAAGAATGACGCAAATTCAAGTATGTCAATTATTGTCCAAACGGCTCAACTGCTCCTGCCTGTCCCAACAACAAAGGCTGCAGAAAGAATGTACATGCAGCCTTGCAACCATGCAGGCCAGGGAACGTGTTTCCTGCCCCTTCACACATTGTTTTCATGACACTTTTGGTTGCTTGTGGTTTCATGGGGGCTAAGACGAATGGTGCATTTCAACATACAAAGTGACACTGTCCTTCTGCTGGTAGGGGTTCCTCCTGATTTATGGCACAGGGCTCATCGGCAACAGAACCAAATCCTACCACATCAAGATGGGTTCTAATTCAGCCGCACAATGGCTTCTTACAGCCACGCTTGATTGGTGCTCATGACCTGCTAACAGACAAATGGGAGAAGGGTAACAAAAGCACTTGTGAGACCCAAACATGTAGTTTATTTGAGCGGAGCATTGTCCCCGTCCCCGCCTGACATCAAAGCACGATCAGAGGCACAATATCCACCATGTGTTGGACTCTGATGTGCTGCCTGGTGTTTTCCTTGCCCAAAGAACTGAGCTTTGACTTTCTTGGCAGAACATAACAAATTAACAAGACATACCACAGCACAATACACATCTCAAGATTTATTTACACAAGTGTATGCACAGGAAGTAGGCTTGTGACGTAAAGGATAATATTAGCAAAACTTACACCCATTCAAAATTAAATACAACCCAAAAGAAATGAACAACCTAAACTGACAAGAAAATAAACAATTCAGTGTAGTGTAATCTCACACTTTCCATTTACTTAACATTACCAGACTGTCTGTCTAAATATCAAATTCTCTTTGTGAAGTAATAAACAAAACTCTGTTTATTATGTAATTGTTATATGCACAAAATTGACTGCACACACAGATACTGTGAATGCACAGACACAGACGCATGCGCACGCACAACACACACAGACACACACACACACACACACACACACACACACACACACACACACACACACACACACACACACACACA
>JASCQY010000293.1:12237113-12250211 GCA_030264315.1 Sardinella tawilis | reverse complement strand
GGCAGGGGCTGAGGATGGGGAGGGGAGAGAGTTCAGCAGTCTCACAGCCTGGTGGATGAAGCTGTTGGTGAGTCTGGCAGTGCATAGTATAGTATAGTATAGTATAGATAGTGATAGTATTATGATTCAAAATATAAATCTTACCCATTGTATTTAATCAAAAATGATCTGGAAACAGGGCTTTAGGTGTTAAAAACTGAACATTTGCTTTAAGTAAATGGGGCATAGTGACTTATATTCAGTTTCATTTCACTATGGCCCATTTAGTTAGTTATTGGTGTATAACTAGGCCTCTGTTGCATGTTTTTGTTGTTGTATGTTTTTTTTCTTTGTACCACAGACGGCATTCAGAGGCCTCTAACAAAAGGGCTATGGACTGATTCACACCAAACGACTCCTTTAACCTGGGAGGGATTTCAATGCGATTAGAGAATGGTCGAGCCAATCAGGATCGCCAGAGGGGATTTGAATAAACGGTTACATTTCAATGTTAGTGGTTAAAGTAGCACATCAATAAAGATGACAGGCAAGTGGTTTATCCAATCATATGCAAGGGTATTTGTTAAGGCCCTGCCCTCTGAAATATGGACCTGACATCACCTGACTCTATCAAGCTGGCTAGAGACGGAAAGAGTCAGTGATGCGCTCGGGGTCGAAAGCTCTTTCAGATTCCTGTCTGTGCGGGCGTGTGCAGGGCTGGACTAGCGCAGATGACCTCGGTTACACTCACTCATTTCCGAGTGATTCAACAGCTCTTCGCAGGCGTTGGGCTTCTGCCCCACTCTGTCTGTCACAAGTTTTCTCCACGATAATGACTGCCTTGCAGAACGTTATTAACACATCCGTGATGACTACACACAGAATTGTAAATCCTTGCTGATGGGCTCAGTATTAATGCATCAAACATGTATGACGTAAGAAGCTATAGGCCAATATGTTGTTCATCATCCTACATCTCTGAGGACAGATATTTTGGACTCTTGTCAGTAGTGGGCCAGTAGCTTCCCATGCAGTCTCAAATGAATTGTGATATCTGTTTTGCCACAGCAACTGGTGGTGATAAGAGTATTTCACAGACCTGGACACTCAAGCAAGTAGCAAGTAATCCATTTTTTTTGTTTTTGTTTCTGGTTTGACTGGATTCCAGTCAGGAGCCGTGAGCATGCAGATAGACAGCTGTGGTAGGGTGGGCCTTAAAGCCAGAGGCTGTGATAACCACGGCCGCTGCCCTTTTGTTCCGACGCACATTCAGCAAAGCGAAGAAAGGGGCAAGCAATAGGGCACAGCCGGCCACTGAGAAGCAGAGATAAAGCTGCTTGGAGCCATTGTTTCCAGGACTGTCTCCGACTGGGAACAGCACCTTGTGGCCGAGGCATCCAGCGCTGGAAAAGGCTCCCTTCTCACCAGGCCCAACTTTGAATTGGTTGTAGGTTGTGTGGTGCCTGCAACACTGATAAAGAAACCCACCCTAGACAGTAAGGCCTCTGTGCCACCCTACACTACTAAACCCAACCAACCCTACCCACATGTCTTTTGTTAAAGATGACCTGTACTGGACGCTTTGCCACTGCGCACAGAAAGGGACGAAATAACAGTTGATTTGAAGACCTGTGAAGGAAAAACAAGTCCCAGTTGAAATAGCGCACCCCGAAAAGGGCTCTGTAAAACTGCAAGAATTCATCAGAGAAGAAATAAATCTGCAGCTCAGAGGTCCAGCTATGGCCGAAAGCCGCAAAGGGGTTTTACTGCACTCGACTGGCTTTGCCTGCAATTCCGGGCGGGCCGGAGTCGTGCTAACATGCTATCCCGCTATAAATATGAATAATTGAGAGAAATGAAGGGCATGGACATAATTGAATTGAAACATCTTGGACACTCCCACACAACTTCCATGCAGTTTTAATAAAAGCCAAACCATGGCCATGACAGGAATGTGTCAGGTGAACCTTCCATGCTGGCTTAATCTCAGCACTTGAATCGACAAAATACAGCCTGGCAATAAAACTGGGCGGATCACACACATTCTTAGGGACTGAGTGCTTTTGTGGATTTACATCCCATAATGCGTTTTAACGTCAGACATTATTTGCTTTAGATGTCGGAGCGAGGTCTGTTCCCCCAGGCTTCACTCACAAGGATTTCAGAGGCAAGAAGGAGCTCTCCTCAGTGAAAAACTTGCCCCGAAAGATCTGAGGCAAATAGAATTTGACATCAGAGTTGTTGTACCCACGAGATGTCTGATGGCATGGCTAGCTGGTTCCTTAGAATTAAGATCATATTTTAAAGGAATATTTCAAAGTTCAAAAGAGGGAGAGAACGAAACAGCCGAAGGAGTTGAGTGTGCAGACACACGAATTGCATGTCTGGGAGAAACATTCGTGCAGGAATCAAATCATATTACGATGAATATAATTCCTGTGTTTTCAATTACTTGTCAGAAGCCCTTTCCTTGAGAAAGTAAACAATTCCAATCTTGGTGTAAAAAATAAAAGACAGAGAGGCTGCTGGTGTGTCCTGCTAATGTGTAATGTCACTGCGCTTTGATCACATTTTTCTCCATTCATAAAGTATTACAAGAAATGTAAATTCATCGGAATTGCCAAGGAAAAGTGGCTGTGGGTAGCTCATCAAAGAGCTGTGGCTCGATCTCATACATTCATCTTGACTGGTTTAAATAACCTTGGAAGACTTTCTCTGAATCTCTACATGTCTTTAGCGTGAAGGCTTTGGGAGACAGATACAATTTGTCTTTTTTTTGTTGTTGTAACTATTTTTTGGACAAAATGTTGAATGTATTCTTTAAATAGGGCCTCTGTCAAAAGGAATGTAAATAGCCTATTTGGGGGATACAGACAGTGCTTTAAGTGTTGGTTTGAGGTTTCAGATCAGCATCCCCAGTGAAAGTAAATTGCAAATTGGGAAAATTGGCTGGCAACCAGTGAAAGTGGAAGAGTCTTTGCAGTCAGTGAATGCTTGAAATAAAACAGGAGAAACCTCATGGTGATTCATTCACATAACAGATCGTCAGATTAGAGCGTTTGACCATGTAGTTTGGGCTAAGTATTTATAACGGAGTTAAAAGCTCTCATCTGCATTCCACGGACTCTTGTAAGTCCACACATTCTTCTGTGTAGTTTTCTGGTCACCCTTCGGACGATTCCCAGAAGTTTATTACAACCATTGGACACTGGTGTGTAGACACAAGGCAGCAGGGGGGATTTCTCTTGTTGAGCTCTCTGGCAGATTTAAATCATTTCAACAATCAATTCTATAATAAATATTGTTGCTTTGCAGTGTAATTCCAAAAACGACTCACAGTCACGATCGTTGGGGTCCTATGACTCCCCCCTCTCTCCCTCACCCTTAGAAGGCTAATTTTTAAAACTACAAACAGGTCTCGCGTGGCCTGTGTTTCTCCAAGCCTATCCAGTTACTAAATTCTGTGCTGGGAGCCCCTACTGGGACTGGGAAAGAGAAACACAGCTGAGAGGCTCAGTGCTTTGACAGGCCTCCAGATCTTTTCACAGTCTTTGGGCAGCAGGCCAAGTTCAAGTACAACTGTTTCCTTTGGTAATGTATTGAGGGCCAGAGTTTTTTTTTTCTTTTGGTGAAAGAAAAAAACATTTTTCAGGCTAGAATGGGAATGCATATCCATCCAAGGGCGAATGAAAGAATCATTAATATAAATTACAATCAAATCACTGCCATTTTGATATATTTACACACAAAAGCAGGAAAACTGAGGCGAGAAAAGAAGCATTTCTTGGCAAGGTAAGCTGACACTGAACAAATGTTTTTGCACAGATGTCTTTAGGTTGAACTATATCCCATTTGCCTTTGTTTGCGAGTGAAGGATGACGGCACATTCAGATCAGAAAGCTTTAACACTACTTTTGCATTATATTTGAAGAGTATGTTCAGTAATATGACATGGGTGTGTAGAGCTCCCTGATGGGTGGACTGTCTGAATATTCACAGCATGATGACTTGACAAAAATGAAGCCACCTTTCTTCTGGGACCAAGATATGGTTTATTTCCTAATATGACAGAAACTGTGAGGAGGTTGATGAGTAAAAGGAGTTGGAATGGTCTGCAGCCCAGTCGTGAGTCGCCTATTATCACATGACCAAGAGAGCCTTGCCAGTCTACCACCTCCTGATTGTGTTAAGGGCTTCAAACAGTTGAAGTGAAATTGCCTTGTTGAAAACTAAAGGGAAGTAAGGGTGAGGACTTGGAGAGAAACTCATTTGCCTTTTCCTTCTCAGTAACACTGTGCACACAGCAGGGCTACAGCAGGAAAGCCAAAATTGATCACAGTCGAAACTCTGACTGATAAGACAGGAAGCGCTGATTTGAGAAGGAAGGAAATCTGAGATTGCTCCCAAACCAATGACAAGAAACATAGCAGTCCACTTTCAGATTAGCGGCAGATCATTCGAGTGATAGAGGGATCTCTGACGTCACCAGGGCCCACACAGGGTGTTAAGAGGAACCTTCACAGAATGTGGCGATGGGACAGAAAAAAACTTTTTCAAGTCAAGACTGATTCTTATTTTGGGTTAGTCTGCTTCAGTTCATAATACGTGGCACACAACCGATAGCAATCAGGGCTCAAGTAAATAAAATCATCCCACGCATCTCAGGAATTTCACACAACAACCGGGGGAGATGGCATGCCCTGTTGTTCAGGAGATTTCATCGCGTCAGAAGATTTCATCGCGTCACAATGGCACTTGTCTAAGCCCAGTTAGTGACGTGCATATTTTTCTGAACAGTAAAACTTACAATTAAGAATTTACAGGGTTTTTACACTTGCCTTTGCGGAAAGATTTTTGTAAACAACAAAAATTGTTCTTTAATAAATATGCAAGAACACTGAAACTTTTAAGAGGGTGTTCAATGAAAAACTCAATTTTTGAAGTTAGTACAGGATAACAAATGTTTTCGGAACTGGTTTGCTCATTGCCTGTTTGTGTTTATTATTCTTACAGTCAGGTATGTGATGAATTGAACTTGCTGATCCCCTGAGGTAAATCTCAAACACAGATTAAATATATAGATCTCAAACACAGATTAAATATATAGATTACGAAATGCTCAAAGATAAGCAGAAGGGTTTCAGCCATGGGGAGAACTCCACCACTATCACACATACCCTCCCATTTCATATCAACACACACACACACACACACACACACACACACACACACACACAGAATGGGCTCTAACACTGCCTTATGGAAGTAACCTCAATTGCATGGCATGTCATCTCCTTGTGTGATGGGACTTATTGAGCAATTTTCTCATTCCATTCTCATTATAGTTATCATCACATTATTTGCAGAACTACTATATACCACCATCATACAATTACACACAGGTTTCAGTAAAGATAAAACACGCTGGTCTTTTGAATCCTTGATTATCTATTAATTCTCCTGATGATTACAGGTTTGTATACAGTGTACAACTTCAGTAATCCTTGTTGCTCCTGCAAACATTTAGACCAATTTCATGGATATTTATTGACACATAGACTGTCACTGTACTCTGGAAGTCCAGACAGGGCCGTTTCAAGGTATTAGGGGGCCCCAGGCAAACAGGTAGCATTCCATTTAAACTTGAATTGAGCAGCAGCCAATCGTATTTTTTTATCATGAACCAGTTGATAGTACAGTGTTAGCCCCTTTGCTAAACAGGAGAGCATGCATAGAAAGTCAAGCTACTGCTCCAGGTTAGACTAGCTGTTATTGTACTGACTGAGACAATCAACTAATATTTCTGGTGCTTGCCAGCTAAACAGGCTGCGCATTTGGCATTATTTTTTATTCAAAGTAACAGATGTCAGTTACCTTTTCTTTTTACTTCCCATCCTGGTCTTGCCTTGCCTTGTCTATCCTACAGCTGCATTCGAAGTTGCGGTAGAAATCACTTGCACGTCTTTTTTGGCAGCATGCCAAAAGTGGGTGGGGCTGACAATAGAATTTAAGGGGGCACTCACACAGTTCAGTTGTCGCTGCTATAGATTGATACCTAATTAGTCGTCCTCAGGGGACCCCCTGCAATTGGGGGCCCCAAGCCTTGTTAGTGCCTGTTTTGCCTGTCCTGTTGCAACGGCCCTGAGTCCAGAGATCTTGCGATAGCACAATTTGAACTGTGCCTACAGATACTCTGGCCAGGAGCATTAATGCATGTTACGTTTACCAGAAAAATTTGAGCTAACCAATCAGAGCGTTACTTCTGACATAGACAGGCCAAAGACGAGCTAAAATGATGACAGTGCTGGCTTGAATCGTTTCTTGTTGTGATGTCGTCTTTATCCAATTGCATGCAGTGACACTTTCAAATGCATGCCTGGTGTCACCGCTCGAGGTAGGCTATTTACATTAGTCTTGGCCAGACCCATAATCTGAAAGATTATAAGGGTTTGGATTTCCAGGCTACTGTCACTGCTGTCTATTCATGTAATTCACAATTTATTAAGTGTCTTGAAAGGTGAAATATTAAACTCAGGTTTGTCTGTTTGTTGTGGGCCAAACATCCAGGCCTTAAAGGAATAGTGCCGTTTTCAGGATTTGAAGGGACGAAATAACGTTACTTACTCCGTTTCACTTTCCACCGAAGTCGCTTCTGGACAGAGTTATTGGAATCGCCTGTCTCCATGTAACGGAGAGGTCGGGCACCATAACGCAGCCAGTAAATGCATTCATTTCTCAGATGTTTGTTATAATACGGTAGTGCTATTCCCATTTGAGTAAGTAACATTTTTTTTTTAGCAACGTAGGTAACGCTATTTCGTCCCTGAAATAAGTTTCAAATCGTGAAAACGGCACCATCCCTTTAACCGTAGGGATGGAGACGAGACGGCTTATGCCTGAGACTGAGTCTCTGAAGGCTTTAAGGGCTTTTAAGGGTAAAGGGTCAAGAAAACGGAGTCTTTGAGGAAGCAAGTGTAACGGATGCCAGCTAGCCTAGCTGCGCATGTAGAACGTAAAGCTTCCCTCTCGAGACTTCACATCAATTGACTGGGAGCCTGAGTTTTTCAGTCAATTGGCGAGGGCATTCTAGCCTAGCACGCGACACCAATAGTGGCAGAAGAAAATCTTCTTGCCTTGCTTTTGGTCTAGTCTCGCGCGGTACAGGCCAATCCTGGCTTGTCGCGGGCTGCAACGGACCATTCAGAACGTTCTATCTGTGTAGCGAGTTGTTTGGGCGGGCTTAGCACGATGACGCCAGGGCTGTGGACTGTTGCAACAACTGCTTTTGTTTGAAAACGTTGCCTTGTCAGTGCTGATTGGTCAGTAGCGCTGGCTTAGTACGACAACTGTTGATCCCACCCACACACTTCAGTGCTGTAAATCGTGTAATCCCAGACTATACAATTCATGTATAGTTTGGCTTGCCAGGCTAAGGGCATTCGCCTCCCAATCCATGGTTGCTGCGTTGTTGCGAGGTTGTGGGTTCGAGCCTGGGCATATGCAGGGCTGAACTAACGCAGATGACCTCAGCTACACAAGACCATAAAAAAGTCCAAAAAAGTAGTCATGTTCAAAGTTATGTTATGTTCAATTTCATCAGAAGAGGTCAATTTTGTGACTTTTGCCATTTTGCCGTAGCCTGGGAGTACCCATGCTGCCTTGCATGCTCGTTCCGAACTGCGCGGCAGCCTGGAGACGAAATTTCTGCATGAATTTGGGAACCAATCACACAACGGGGAGAGATGGCAAGACGTTGCGCGAAGTTTTGGACAAACAAAACCTGAAATCCAGTACGAGAAAATGTATAGGTGGTCCCCAGACTAAATCTCACTTGAGATTTAGGCTGGTGTTAGCCAGGCTAATCTTGCCGGCCATTTTGAGTAAAAGTAGTAAGCACATAAAAGTGAAGTAAAGTCAAATAAAGTAAAATAATAATCACACAAGAAAGAACGAAATTTATAGGAATTTATAAGAAAAACAAAATTTGGTAACACTTTACTAGAGGTTTTCAACATAGAGTGACATTGACCTGTCATAAACATGACATGACACATATCATGAATGTGTAATGATACTCAAAAATGTTTGTGACTGTCATTAATTGTCATTCGGTTTGTCATGTCTGAACCCTAAACAGTGTCAACTTTTTGTTACAAGAAACGAATGACACTTTAATGACAACAGCCATGAGCATTAAAAAAGTGTTATTCATGTTCATGACACGTTTATGACAGGCTCATGTCACTCTCATAATGATAGATAAATTAAAGTTGCATAGTGTTGCTTTAACATTAGTATACAAGGCGTTTCCCAAAACACCCATTATTTTCTTAAAGAATACATCATTCTTGTCCATTAGTTATGCTGCCTACTATTTGCTGTTTCAGTCACCAGTTACGGTATAGTATAATGCTGCTGGGGATGTCTGTTAAACAGTGTAAAAACAAGACTGGGAAAGTTTTAGGTTTACAGGAGATTATGGATCAACAACTTGTAAAGATGGCAACGTCATGGCTGGCTTAGCTTCCAGAGACTGATACTGGCAGGGAGGCAAACATGCCAGCAGTCTGGACTCGAAACTACAAGGATTTATGCCCCTCATGGAAGCACTGACAAAATCTCCTGCTTTGTCTCATGCTGACTTCTCACTTCCTCTGGCTTTGCTGGTTTGGGCAGCCCTGGCACAGCCTAAGCATGGCCCAGAGCATGAATGGGTTTACACTTGCAGATACTGTGGTGGAGAGTAGCGGTACTCTAGCTAGCTACTCTCACTGAGAATTGTGGATGCTGTAGGGATGAGCCATCATAAATAATGCTGATAAAGTAATGCTCAGGACTGTGGACTGCATGCTATTTTGTACCATCATCCTAGCTGTCATTTTTGGGTCTCATCACAGTGCACCCTTAAAGGGGAATTTCCTGATCACTGTTCCTGTTCACTTCCTGATTCCCAGTGAAGCCCATAAAGTATTCTAGTATTCCAAAACATACTTTTGCCACCAAAAAACGATGTTCTTGAATTGCAGTGGTTATATTCTACCCATATTTTTGTCTGTTTAGCAATAACTATGTGTTGGCTGACAATAGACTGTCGTGTTTAGCCTCCAGCTTTGAATAATCGCGGGTGCTCATGGGAAGTTACCATAGTTACGCTGGGATCGCAAAGAGAGATTGTTCTGAAGCCATCTAGGCTTTGGAATTGCTACACAGTGATTAGGCCTACTATGAATAGAATTTAACCACTGCAATTCAAGAACATCGTTTTTTTGTGGAAAAAGTATGTTTTGGAATCCTGGAATACGTTTGTGGGCTTCACTGGGAATCAGGAAGTGAATGAAGGTACTGTATGAGCGCTGGCTGAATTAGCTCAACTTTTATACAGTTCTGTTATAGCTAATCTGCTCAAATTGACTGTGCTAAGTTGTAATGACCCAGTAACATGGCCATTCACTTGAAATGACATTTCGACCAAGTTCGGAGGCTAAAATCATATTGAAAGCCTGCCAATTTGAGCCGCTTTGGCCGAAATCAGTGGATGCACCTATCTCAGGGTAGCATTCATGAAAAAATTTCGAGTTTTTTGCTAATGACAACATTCCTTGAGCACAAACAGCAGGATTTTGTGTTAAAATTGACAGAAATTCCCCTTTAACTAATGAAATAATCACACAATTATTGCTTCCGCTTCAGTCACAGCTGAGGTTTAGGAGTAGCAGTACAGAGATCATTTATAAATGAGATGTAAAAGGACTTCTTAGCCTAACTTCCTGTAGGGTACTGTTGGTTGCTACATCCAACTCACTCTCTCTCTCTTATCAAACACTTTATTCATTATTCAGACCAATAACAGGTTGTTCACAGTGATTTCTACATTAGTTCTCACTATGTAGGCCTCTTGACCCTCAGTGACCTTGGCAAACATGAGCTCTCATCTTTCATGGCGCCAACCTACTGTATGAAACTGATGAACTTGTGAATTGCTGATGACATTCTCAGCCAAATAAAGGACTTTTAAACAGGATTCGTAGATAGATACTAATTTAACTGATTACATGCTGCTATTCAGATATAATGCTGTTTAGACATTGATGTCTAATTGTCGGAGTAGCGTCAACAGACTAACTTGATGTTGATAAACGAGTCCTGACTAACTTAAAGCTATTGTGTTATTCATTGCGGCATATCCACTGGTGTTCACATTCACCCAAGCTGAAATACATGTTAGCTTATTCGAATCCCCTGACCAAAGGGGTAATGTAGTAATGGAGGTCCCCCTCAGGAGCATACCACTGTTCAATACAGGCTGAGGAATGGCAAAAATGTGGACTTTGGCAGCTGAACAGCACCAGGCATATTTCACAAACGCAGTGTGGGGATCCCTTTATGCTGGGAGCAATTCTGCACACTTGAGATGCTTTTTTCCCTCCTCAGGCTTTTCTGAGCCCCCACCCCACATCCCCAGGGTTAGCCTGCGCTGTATTTGTGTGTCTGACTGGGTTTTGTGGAGATTTTATCCTTGGTTTTTGAGCGGGGAGGTGTTGCATTTCGTATGGTGATCATTTTGTTGCATAAATCATCACAGAGTGGGGTGGTCCTGGGAGAGAATGCTTATTTTTACTTTGGCAGATGCTCATGTGGTTTAGACTTGAGCGATAGTGAAGAAATTTTGGTCACGGTTCTGGTTTCCAGCTTCAACAGGAGAATAGCCATGGAGGGATTGTCTCTTTTTAAAAAGGGACCCAAAGCTATAAAATCAACTTAATAGAGGAATGAGAGTTTGTTTTACTATGCAGCTGTTCTCATTGTGTTGCTCTGCCTTAATGAGAACCAGGGAATGAGCACTGAGAAAGCGCTGATTGCACTAACAGTTTGTCAATCAGGAAAGATTTTATTGGAAAGCATCAGTGTATTTCAAAGACTTGGATTTCCTAAAGTAGATTAAGATTTATCATCAGAGCAGGAGGACCGGCAAGAATAATGGCTCTGCTATCTCACTGAGGCTCTGATTCTCACTGAGGAGCCTCAGACACAAAACAGTATCTATTTTCACAAACTCTGTTTCTCATTCCATTCATAACTATCTCTAAACTTGTCATTCTCTGCTGTCAAATGTGAAATCGCTCTCTTACCTTGGGGCCAACACTTTGGTCCTGAGTATTGGGTGTGTAAAATGTGGAAATAAAAATCACTTGAGAGTGTTAGAAGGAATTAGCACATATCTACAGGGGACTGGGCAAAACCACAATCAAATGTGAAAAGCAGTTGTGCTAATAGCAAGACTAATAGCAGTTGTGCTAATAGCAAGACGATATGGGCAGTTGCGTGGTCCATGTCCAAGAGGAATGCAAGAACGCTGGATGAAAAACAGGAAGCAACATGGTGTTGTTGTTGGCGTGTTGAAACTATTTTTTTTTTCGAATGTGGATGTGAACACTGGCATGTACAGTACAGTGAGGTTTCACAGATGGTCTGAGTTTCTCCCTCAATCGGTGACAATAAGTAAGCATAGAACATGTTTCATTAAATCTGTTTATGAAACGATTACTCATGGCTACATTTTCGCCAGGCAATAGCTGAATACACTCAAATTTTATGACTTAAAGAATAAAAAAAAAATGAGACCAAAAAAAATCTTACAAACTTCACTATGTGTTCAATGCATTTGTTGGTAGAGACAGTCCTCAGTGGTGTATCAAATTCATGACATTGCTATTTGAAGGCCTTTCAAACAGATGGTGGAGCTGTAAAAGCAAATGTAGCAGACACGTCTTGAAAAGAATAAGGTAGGGGAATGTCCTCTGTTAAAGCCACATGGTGGAGTTTGGGCCCAAGCCTTAAAATACTGCGGGTCACCATTCGGCCAGGACGTTTTTTCCCTTAAAGCACTGCTGCTCAGAGCTAGTGCCCACTCAACAGGTTCAACCTCATAGTATGCAGGCTTTTGATTAAAAAGCATTCATGGAATTTTTCCACTTGAGTCTCCATTGCCAGATGTCAACGAAAGGGATGACTGTGAATCAAGTGTGATTTTATGGCCTTTGAAATCTCTCGGAGCTCATTGCCTGAGTGCATTCTCAGATGGGAAGCCATTGTGCTTTGAAAGGACTGGAGCAATTGTGTCAGGGGATGATAAACTGTTTAATTACGAAAGGCTTGCAGGTGGAGAGAGGACCAAATTCATCTGGCTTTGTGCTATTCTCAATTTAAATGAAGCCTAAAAGAAGACTGAATGGAGGTTTTTTTTTTTAAGATTTGGATTTTTCACAATTGGTGTAGGCTACTTGCAGATTTCATTCAGGAATATGAGTGGTTCTGTTTGTTAGAACAGTTTGTCTACCCTTCCCACATTTAACTATAGAGCAGTATACTGCAGGATAAAGGCTGATCAAAGCAATGCCATGTTGAGAATACCAAGATTCAAGCCACATGGCTATCAATGATTAATGATGCTTGTTTATTATTGAACAAAACTAACTTTTAAGGTCAGTATGACTGTTTCAAGCAATATTTTGAGAAGGCCTGTGGTCATTTTGCAACATGATAAAAACACACCCTGACACATCTGAGAAAACATCCTATTTTCTGGATGCTCAATCTGTGGATTGTTTAGCATTGAGCATCCAACCTGTGTATTGTTTAGGTTAAAAATGCTGCAATGGATGTTTAATTATTTTAGTTAAGATTTACTGTATGAAACAGGATAATTATATGCAGAGTAGTTACTGTAGATCTCATCCACAAACAGAATTTGTTTCTTCAGTTAAGCCCCATTTGTCAGTTTCAGGGACACAAGCAGAAGAGGCTAAATGCCCCTTATCTGCCGGCTGGGCTGTTTATCAAAGTGTCCCATGAGGGCCAAAGGAAGGAACAATCTTCAGTCAATGAGAGGCTTGGGAGAAGTCCAAGGCCTAATCAGACCAAAGCCATAAAGAGAGGATATTCTTCCTGAGGAATTAGCCTTTTAAGACAGTAGAAACTGATCATGCAGACTTCTTCTCATCCAGACCATTCATTGTATTCAGCTTCTTGAATAATACACACAAGTGTCAATATCATCAAGATGATATTGACCCATATCATATATATGTCTCTTTTGTTTGTCCTGTGTCTGATTGTTGA
>JASCQY010000293.1:12224709-12236118 GCA_030264315.1 Sardinella tawilis | reverse complement strand
TAAGTGTGTGTTTTATGTTAGACTATAATGTCCTGTGTCTGATTGTTGATGATCTCTAAGTGTGTGTTTTATGTTAGACTATAATGTCCTGTGTCTGATTGTTGATGATCTCTAAGTGTGTGTTTTATGTTAGTCCTTGTCTGTATGTATGAAACTTTCACGCGCTATCTTGGCCAGGACTTCCTGGAAGACGAGATTTTGTATCTCAATGGGACCTGGTTAAACATGAGATAACTAAATAAATAAATGAATAAATCAATCAATCAATCAATCAATCAATCAATCAATCAAACGTGTGTTTTCTGGGAGTGGCATGGACCAGTGGTTCTCATCCCCTGAGACACTCTACATGGGACTGGGCATCGGGCTGCTCATTGCAGGCCTAATGAGGAACATTTCTGCAGAAGTGTTGCTCCATTGACAGCATGTGAACATCCATATTATGATATACAGTGTATGACATATAGTGTAGTGGCAATGTTGGCTTGTTTTGTAGGTAGTCTGAATTACCTTTTTTCCCAAATAGTCTACCTGTAGGCCAACTTATTGTGTCCTGTATGCTGGTAAGATCTGAGATCCCAATGGCACCTTATTTACTGCGCCCCTGAGGCCCACTGATCCAAGCATATCTCAGGGTTCCCCGAAGATCCCAGCCACTAGCATAGACAAACATTATTTTGGAGATGAGCATTTGCCCCTGCAGTCGCTGCCCAACTCATGTGGAGAGGGCAGCGCAGGTGACTCACTGTTTGTGTTGGCTGGATCACCTGTGTTCACATGGCAACATTGCAGTCTGGAATCATTTGCCCACAGCAACTTATAAGTCTATGAGGAATTTCCTGAAGTTGCAGTTGCCCATTTTCAACAGCAACCTCTCCATGTGTTCCTGCATTAAAAAGCCCGTAATTCAGAGGTCAGGATGCTTAAGTTAAGGAAAGTCTGAAGAAAGGTCGTCTGTATCTCTGGGCAATTCACATGGACATACATTCTGTGTATTTCGAAAGATATCAGAGATATCAGAACTGAAACATTTTGAGACACTTTGCAGCACTGACTCACTTAATGAAATCAAAACATGACAACAGTGAGTCATGAACACAGTAAAATGTATTGTCTTTTATTTTTATTTGTCAATAGGCCTATATGTTTTGATAAATCTAAATAAGTTACATTTCAAGATGAAATGCTTACAAAGCCATAAACATGTATTATTAGCTGAACCACGTTTTCATGAAAAAAGCTAGTTTCGATTTTTTTTTTTGTCAAAAGGGTACAGTATTTCACACAAAAAAAATGAACGTTAAAATCAACACTAGGAAAAAATGAACTTCTAAAAAAACGTATCAATAAATAACAACAATTCTATAACATTATAAGCAGATACATTTACTTACATCAGTACATGTTTTCCTCCACCCTAGTCTGCTCAACTGTCTTATGGGCTAACTTGATGCATTGCACTCGCCAAGCTTCTGTAGAGTGGCCAAATCTTCCAGATTATTATAAATACAATATGAAATTACTCTGCTCTTGTATTTGTAGGTGCTCCTTGAGTTTTCAGATACAATGAATTTAAACATTATTCTATTTTCAATATTTCACATGTGCAATAAAAAATTCACTTATAAAAGTCTTTTGAAGCACTATTGATAAAAGATTACAGGAACTGGAATAAAACACTGTCTTTGATTGATCTTAATGCTATTGCCACATTCTAGCTTTGTCCACCAATCACATTAGCTATTAGTAGTAAAGTCAACAGACTTTTATAAGTTTACAATGCACTCTAAGCATGCTCTTTGCATCTTAGATTGGTGTGGAATGAGTGATCATTTAAAGTTTCATTAAAAATGGTTTAGCACTGAGCACTATATCAATAACCAAAACCTAATTCAGAAAACCATGATAGTCTCAAGCAGACAGAGTCCTTGAAAACACTTGGCTGATGTTAGAACCAATATTTTGACGCCAAACAGTTTCTGCGCTTATTTTTCCTACATCCACAGATTTCACGGGGATTTATTGTGTAAGTTATCCTATCAAAATGAGTGACCAGACTCTAAGCACAGGATTGGGGAAATACAAGCTATGCAACATGGCACTGTTAACATTCAATGTGATCATAAGTATTTACAATAGACTGATAATAATACAGCTCTATCTTTCAAACGTTTGATTTACTTTTAGACTAAATACAGAACTTCTCTGCTTTACATAACTCTCTGTTGAACACCTCCCAGGAGATTGTATAAGACTGTCAGCTATCGGTGTCATTTGAATGGATGTGATGGGAGGTGCATTCAGAAACATATTATGCCACTTTCTACTTTACAGTACATGGTCTCAGGGTATTGGAAGCCAACAAGATTTCCAATCCAGAGATGAGGGGGGAAGCTGAGGGTCATACTGTGGCACACTAGCTCAATCGCATGCACATGTATGGGTGAGGAGAGCTGCTAATGTATGTGCTTTCCTCTTCTGATCGGCCTTTCTCAAGCTGCTGACTCGTCTTAAGACTGCTAAAACAGGACAATAAACTGACAGAAGTCACTGGAGGACCAATGATAGCCTTTTAAAACACAGGCCTGGATTTTATGTTTAGCTTTTAATGTAAATGTAAATGTAAATGTTTTCAAGAAGAATGTGTGGCTTCCAGGCTTCTGATTTTAGATACAAAACATTTTAGTGCTAAAATATGCATTTTTAATGGATACATTTAGCTCAATACTTTACTCAATACTGTAGCCATCTTTTCTTTCTTTCTTTCTTTTTTGTTAAAGAAATACCTTCAGCAATAAAATTTGGGGACACTGAAGGTGAACTGGAAAAAATCTTTCTGTCAGCATCATAAAAAAGACACTGACAAGCTCTGAGACCTACGCAGACACCTCACACAAATGCTTGAACATCCCACCACTTTTGCACAACAAAACCATGAAGGTCCTGACTTGTCCCTTACTCAAAGCGCTGCGGCTCTGGCCTGCAGGGGCCTCCGGTGCCGTGGAACTGATTGCTATTGTGAAATAGGCTCCTCTGCTCCTTTCATTTAATCAGGGCAAGACATGGGGAGAGTTACAGAAGAGGCTTCTGAAACATTTCTGCTTTTCATTGAAAGACGGCTACAATAACTGAAACCAGTCACAAATACACCCATCCCACCCATGGGTTTCCCTCCTACATGGTTTTGCAATAATGGCGGAGCTTCGATAAGATCATGGTTTATGCCACACTGTTGTGCCACTGGTCACTCTCATGTGGCAAACGACTTGAAATTCAAAATACAACTTCAGCGCAGTTCTGCATTTCAGATAAGCTTAATTACAGGTATAGCTCTTGCAGTGGAATATGTAGATGTGCAGAGCCTCATTCTGTTTCAGTTCCAATGTCTGGCAAACCTTTAACCTAACTAATCAATCAATTAATTAATTAATTAATTAATTAATTAATCAATGAACAGTCCCATCATGGCCTCTCCCGACAGGAAGCTAAAACACTTGGAGAGATGTGATCAGTGTGGAAATAACTTCTCAATCTATCGCATTAGTGCACCAGATTACTACACAACTGAAAGGAAAACAGGTCATCCTGAGATCCAGATCAACCTAGCCTAGCACGGGGTGACAATGTCTCCACTTTTTTTTTTTTAATAGAGATGAGATACCTTTTAAATGGTACTCTGTGATTAAGACATCTTTCCTGAGTTTACCAAAGTAAAAGAAAAAACACACCACTTTCACACACTCACTCTTGCTGTCACAGACACACACAATGCACTCAAGAAAAGGAACATGAGATAATATCAACAACACTTGAAGCATTCCTTTAAATAGCATGACTCCATTTGACAGCTTTCTCACTGAGTCTTTGGTCACGTTCTAAGACACACTTTCCTGGAGTCAGAGATGGGCGCCGTGGCAACGGGGGGCAAGGTGATGGGAGTGCTTGGGATGGGGTTCGGGGGCGGGGGGGGTTGAAGGGATTTGGAGGAGAGGAGTTGGCAAGGGCGTGAGTTTGTCGCTCTACGCCGTTGAGAAGTTCGACCTGATGGAGTCTTCACGAAGCTGCCTGTGCTTCCCCGCGCTGCACTCCTCGCGCTGTGCCCGCCGCTCGATGGTGATCCTGTAATTCTTCCTGTGTGACAACAAACAGCCCGACATTGTTTGAGATACAGCCTCACTGAATATATACACAAAAATCTCCCTTTGTTTGTGTGAGCGTAACTCAATTCTGCTATTTGCTTGAAAACCCCAGCGCCGAGTTTAATCCGATTTCTTCTAAACATTTATGCAGTGGGACCACCTGTTAGACAGCTCGACAGTGGCAATCAACTGTACACCTCAGCAGCAGCAGCTGTTATCTCCATGACCAGCAAATGCTGTGTTGACAGTGTATCATGCAACACTGAAATGCCTGCACCATCTAGACTTCCTTGGCTATGAAGTGCAAACTGACACTGAGTCTATTTACACAACAGAGGAGAGGTAAAAATGTCCTTGTTTCCATCTCACCTGAAGAAGTAGAATGCCATGAGCGCGGCGGTGCCAAGCATGGCTCCGACTATGATCCCAGTCACTGCCGAC
Source organism: Sardinella tawilis (assembly GCA_030264315.1). NCBI lineage: Eukaryota > Metazoa > Chordata > Actinopteri > Clupeiformes > Clupeidae > Sardinella > Sardinella tawilis. Next base: position 12,231,538 of record JASCQY010000293.1, on the reverse strand, counting down.
ACACCTAGTCCACCTGCTTGGGAGAGAAGAATGAAGGCCATTAGTGGAGAGAAGAGCAGCCTCTCTGGAATTGCAGGACCACCAAGGTGGCCGTAGCGCGACGCTGGGATGGGAGTAGCAGAGCTAAATTACATGATGACATGTCGGCGTGGCTGGGATCTGGCTTCGTGGGAGTTGATGGCTCTGTCTTGGTGGGAGTTCTTTGCCTCATGTGCAAATGGAATTTTTCAGTGAGATGTGGTTTCAACAACAGAACGCTCCTGTTAATCCCGTAGTAGTTCAGGACAGTCTGTGTGTGTGAAGGACAAGCAAGCAGAGGGACAGGTTAAGGCATGATCATGGCATTATACTGTATGTCCACACTCACCTGAATGATCCCAAAATGGGAGCTTGTTGACCAGTATTTCAGGAGGAGACATGCATCCAGTTTGTAAGGTCCAAAGGTGTCAGGGGTTCTGCACACGTAGTCGTGACCCCATTGAAATAAAGCAAATGGCAAATATGTTTCCTCCCCCCATTCTTACCTCATAGGTTCCTGCTTCCCAATCAGTCATGGACATGACAGAGAAATCTCCCTCTCGGTCCCCATTGGGATCTATAGACACCTGGCCCGCTATGCCTGGGCAAAAGGAATGCGCAGGGAGAGAAAATTAATTAGCTACAAGACCTGGACATTCCAAGAAAAACACCAAAAAGAGTCGACAAATTCCGGACAGCCAATACAACAGGAAATCTCATCCGCCTCCTGCCGTTTGTGTTGGCTTCGTCTCCCGAAATTGTAATTTCATCCCTCCGTCTGTGTTCCCGAATTCTTGACATTTTTAAAATATTATTTCTTTTAACGAGAAAACATGACCCTGTTCCTGACTATTCCAGCAGAACAAAACATTGTTATTTCACGTTTAGTTCTGGCAGCACGGCCAGCCAGTCTCTCCTGCAGACTTGTGCACAGAACATCCATTTTGCAACACAAGTTTAATGAATGAATGTTGAATGAAGCTTCAGAATGATACAGTGCAAATGCAGCAAGGCTGTGCTGCTCTAAATGGTTATGGGAAGTGGGGGCTTGCTGGAACTCGTCTGAAGATAAAGGGCTTTAGAACACACTTTGGACAGCACAGGGAACACTAGGAGGGCTGAAAACACAGTACAGCAATAAGTATTTTCAAATGTTGCTTCATTGGGACTGAACGTGGATTTACAGAAATGGACATTCTGCACCACCACCCAGAACATTAGGCAACCGAGTGAAATACGAATATCCTGAAGACATGGGTAATTAATTGTGATAGTGAGAGGTGTTCTCAGTTTGTTCAAAAGAGCCTGTAGAATTCCAGGACTGGAGTTCACCGACAATATTGGTCCAAATAATGAGATGAATTGGCCAGATGTTCTACAGAGATGCTCGAGCGGGGGCCAAATTTGTCAGCCCCTGCTTTGGGTCATATTCCAGCAGACTTTGAGCGAGTGTAAAACGATCCACTTGTTCAGTAGACACAAATACGATTAGACATGTGGAGAAAGGAGGCGAGACTCGTAGCGTGCAGGGTAGGGAGCAGCAGCTGTGGGCTACGCCGTCAACTCTGTCTGTCGCACAAAAGTCACTGGGAAAGTGGATTCCTGACAAAGACAAAGGCCTGGTTCTTTACTGTCTTGCCCACTAAGGATTTTCCAAACCCTTTTGCCAGTAAGTACAATGTTTTGTGTGCATGTGTGTGACTTTGGAGTGAGTAGTTTGTGTGTGTGTGTGTGTGTGTGTGTGTGTGAGTGAACACAAATGGATGGATTGTGAAATCAAGCAAGCCTGGGCACAAGAGCCTTCTGGTCTTCACACCCCATAACAAACAACAGCAAGGGACTTCAACACCAATGAAAATGGTGTGAGCGTCCCTGTCACTGAGGCATACACTACAGATATTCTAGCACCTTGTGTGTGTGTGTGTGTGTGTGTGTGTGTGTGTGTGTGCCAACTTGACATTGTGAGTGTTAAGGCGAATGGGTTTTCTCTCACACGCGATCAGTGCGTTACATTGGGAGATGTTGTCTAACTGCCAATCCCAATAAAGAAGTAAAATGTATTTGTGTCACGGAGGCATATTCTAGGGCCGTGCACTAATTGCGAAACATCCGTTATACTGTGACCTTTGACCTATGTGTGACCTATGTGACCTTTGACCCTGTCCATAGACACCAGATGTAAAACAGCCATTTTGGGTCATTCAGTGTTTATTAATGTGCAATGCACTGTCCATGTCAAATAAACCATAAATAAATAAACAAATAAATAATAGGCAAATAAATACATAGATAAATAATATAATGTTTATAATATAATATAATATAATATAACATGTGTCCCCTTGTGATTGAAATGGGCACGCTTCTTTTATGCAGCTTTCAGGACCTTTGAGCAGTGTGTGTCTGTGCGTGTGCGCACACGTGTGTGTGTGTGTGTCTGTGCGTGTGCGCACACGTCTGTGTGTGTGTCTGTGCGTGTGCGCACATGTGTGTGTGTGTGTGTGTGTGTCTGTGCGTGTGTGCACACACATGTGTGTGTGTGTGTGTGTGTGTGTGTGTCTGTGCGTGTGTCTGTCTGTGCGTGTGCGCACACGTGTGTGTGTGTGTGTGTCTGTGCGTGTGGGCACACGTGTGTGTGTGTGTGTGTCTGTGCGTGTGCACGCACGTGTGTGTGTGTGTGTGTGTCTGTGCGTGTACGCACGTGTGTGTGTGTCTGTGCGTGTGTCTGTCTGTGCGTGTGCGCACACGTGTGTATGTGTGTGTGTGTGTGTGTGTGTGTCTGTGCGTGTGTACGCACGTGTGTGTGTGTGTCTGTGCGTGTGCGCACGTGTGTGTGTGTCTGTCTGTGCGTGTGCGCAAACGTGTGTGTGTGTGTGTGTGTCTGTGCGTGTGCGCACACGTGTGTGTGTGTGTGTGTGAGAGAGAGTGTGATGTTCATGTGTACATCTACGTGTAGTGGTCAAAGTTGCAACTGATGTGGTCATTGACATTTCCTGCATTTGTCCAGCGGTAGTCTTAGTGATCTTGGGTGTCAAATTGTGCATAGAGACAGTGGGGATTGAAAAAGTGCTTCTACATTCACATCTTTCTCTTTGTTACAAACACACATTTATGCTCCAGCGCAGAGAAGTCGACACTAGTCTAGGATACAAACAAGTCTGCTGATCTGGGCACAGTGGATGAAGAGTTATTATTATGAGGAGTTATTACTAACAGATGGACTTGGCAAACAGCCGTTGCAGGAGACCACAAGCACACTTCTCTTCCTGAAATCTCACCTACCGCGTATGGACACTTTTCATGCCCACTCAGCTGTTAGAAGTCTTCAAGCAGCCACAATACACTAACCTCATACAACTGCACAAAGATAATAATGTTTTGGTGTTTTTTATGTTGTTGCTGTCATCAAGATTACATGTATCTTGTATCTACATAAGCCCTATCTAATGCTTCCTCATTGTTATTGTTATCTATTGGTATTGAAAGTGATGCTGACTAGATTGGACTAGATTAAGGTCTGGGACAGAGTCCTTACCTTCAAATGTTCTGTTCCACATGTGCTGTGTGATCTGGCGGCCATCTTTCTTGCTGTAGCCGCTCCTCTTGGCCTCGTGCAGAGCAATGGCATAAAGCAGCAAGGCGTCATGGAAACCCTCCATGAACATGTTGACCTGTGGGGGGTCAGAGGGCAGAGGGCAAATGACAGACACTCGGTGACATCCAACTCTGCAGCTCTACGCAGCAAACAGATACAGTACAGTGATAGTCCACTGAAAAAACAAGGACAACAAAACAAAAGCATAGGATCAGCTTGGACACAGAAGAGCTAACAGCACTAATAGATGCTAATATTATGATAGCGATTCATGGACCATTCCTATCCTGAAGTGTCTGCTCTGCTCTGCCCAAGTCAAATAATTGGAAAAGCCAGTGCTTTGTGGAACTGCTTCTTGGGGACTCAAGAGCTGGATGGGAGAGATCTCTGTATATTTACAGTTGCCTTCTCCAGCCTATTAGGAAAGGAACAGCAGGAAAAGCTCATATAGTAACATGACTGTTTATATACATTTTTTTGGTGCTATGAGGTGCGCAGAAATCACCGGGTCCTGCAATAATAATACAAACCCCATGGTGTTTTCTTACAGAGAGACCGTTTGCAACTTGGCAACACTGTCTTTCGGCAGTGAACATTCCTCTTTCGAACTATGTAGTGCATTTTTAAAATGGAAAAATGTAACCCCAAAGACTAAGAGGGCTGACACCAATAGCGCTGGCCTTTTTTGGTCCACCGAAGCAGACTGTGTGGGCTGTAGAAGTGCCAACTACAGTCCATCTCTGGGTCATTTCAAGGGCATGCCAGGAGAGTTACAGACCAGGCACACACACACCGTCTGCAGACGCTCTCAGCCACAAGCTGTGCCATAGATTGGGACACTGCTGACCATTCATGTCACCAGATAACCTGCAGGCATGATTTCACACGAGACCTCCATGTAAGAGCCTGACTGGGCCATTGCTGAATGGTCTGTTGGCTCAAGCCTGACTGGGCCATTACTGACTGGTCTGTTGGCTCAAGTGAATTCTTGGGGACGTTAAAGTGTCTGCAAGAGAATGGATGCAGTCAAGGTTACAAATTCTCTTCCAGACCATTCCTTTCCCACCCCTGTTTTCTCCTGGAAGACACAATGCTTGCCAGCGCAGGGAGGAAATAACTGATTCTGGTCACGGCTCAGGAGCCGGGATCTGTGGGGCCGAAGCAGAGGCGAGGGCAGGGGTGTGGGTGTGGTGTGGGCTAGTATACATCACAAGACGACGGTTCATGTTGAAACAGCTCAACGCTGGTAGCCCGAGTGTCAGACAGGAGATTCCAGCCATGAAGACCACACAGAGTGCTTCCATTCCATGTGTCATGACAAAGGGATGTGGAATTAGAGGGTGACGTAAGCTCTGGAACGAGCCCTCAGATGAGAATGGAGAATTTACGCACCCAGGGTTCCCTCAATTTCGCCGTCCTGTTACTTACAACCTTGGTGGGGGGATTAGGTGGGCCAGGACACCGAACCATTGGAAGTTAAATAGTGGACAGGCTAAACAACCACATTTACATCACTGAATCTGCTCAGGTCTTACATGCAGTCCACCATCTGTGAATGGACAGTAAAAGAAAATGCTCTCTTTGTTGTTTCTCCTGTATCTGGTGATATGACTGAAGTGGATAGAAATGGTCCGGACTGTCAAATAGTCCAATTGTCCTTTGTTTGCATGGCAAACATATTGTTGTTCTAATGCAATCTACTGGTTGTTCCAACAACAGTAACACCTGAGCTGTTGGCCTTAGGCGCTCATGGGAAGATAGTCACTTGTACAGCAAAAGAGGGCTTGAAAACTTATGTAGGCTACTTACATCTGGGCTCAGCGTGAAATTGATGGAATTGCCCATTGCTCAAGTAACACAGACCTGCTCAAACAACTGTATGACATTGGGTTTGGGCATTGAGATCCCCGTAGATCACCAGATCACCATCACAGGTTACTACTTGTATTGCAATATGCTTAAAGATGCACCAACCAAGAGTTGCATATTCGTTAAGAATATTAGGAGAGCACATTCTTTTCCAAAGGTAGGCACGACATTGAGCAGCTGTGTGTGTGGGCGTTTTACTGAAGGGAAAAGGTGGGACATTCAAAGCACTCAATTGGCATTCCCAAAATGGTAACAAATTGGCCAATTCTGGAGGCAAATGGCCAGAAATGAGATCTGATGAAGCTCATGCAACTGAAAGACGTGACCATCACCTTAAAATGAATGGACTGGATCAGACATTTGGTAATGACACGGTATGCATCACTGCCATTGTCTAGCCTAAGTCCATCAGTCACGGCCTGTGTGAGACCATCTCGGGAGCATAGCTGGAGATACACCAAGCTCCTCCCTACTCGTTTGCATTCAAGCTGCTTCCAGTGCCACTCAGCATGATAAAGATCTCTGCGCCCAAAAAGGCGAGGCACGGACAGCCTGCTCTTATCTGCCAAGTGGAGGCTGACGAAGTGTTGATTCCAGAATAAAATATTGATTTGTTTTGATGCCGTGCAGTTGTGATAGGAATGTGTTTGATTCTCTATGGCTGCCAGTAAGGTAAAGGTGACCATTGTCTGAATTTTTTTCTGGATTAATTTGAAAATTAAAAAAAGGGTCAATTTAGGTTTCTAACCATTGTTATTTAAATCACATGCATGCTTTTTGCTGCAAAGCAATGCAGCTCCTGTATTTAATAAAAAGTGTCATCTTAAAAAATAAACAAACAAACAAAAATAATATATACAATAATACCATAATATACCATAATACAAGCCAGTATCTATGTAGAATGTAGAATAGCATGTCCTCTGGGCTCTATTAGAAAGGAAAGTTGTGGATTAAACCAAAGTGGGGTCTACATACATCCAGTGCATAGAGAGTAAAGACTCGTTAAATTGATGCCAAGGCTGAACATGTCTGAAATGACAAGCCTTGTGTTATTAAGGCTAATTACCGCAGCTGGAGGCAACCTGGAGGCCTTTGTCGAGCTCCTACTTGACTGGCTTTGATGACGCACACAGAGGACAGGGATATTGCTTGAGCAGCACAAATCAAAGTAAATGACTTCTCCGAAGTATAAGTCGCACACACACACACACACCAACACACACACACACACACACACACACACACACACACAGACACACACACACCAACACACACACACACACACACACACACACACACACACACACACACACACACACACACACACACCACACCACCCCAACA
>JASCQY010000293.1:12196937-12212383 GCA_030264315.1 Sardinella tawilis | reverse complement strand
TGTGTGTGGGGGGGGGGGTGCACAAAATGCACATAAATTGCAGCCTTAAACACACACACACACACACACATACACAGCTTTCTGGAGTCCACACTTGACAACAACCTGACCAAGATGGCCGCCTTCACTTTCCTCACAGAATCACTGGCAACTAAACCACACTGCTGTTGCTGAGCCAATGACAGCGTGCCTGCTCTTGCCTCAACCAATGAGAGTGGGATTGGGGGGTAGGGATGGGGAGAGGTGGGTGATGCAGCGCCATGCACTGTGCACACAAACCTGATAAGGCTGCTGAGAGCAGCTCTGGTGGTCGCCTCGCTCTGCCTGATAAGGCCCCTTCCATTCCAGGAGGGTTCATCTTCACTCTCCCTCTCTCTCTCCCTCCCTCTCTCTCTCTCCCCCTCTCCCTCCCTCTCTCTCTCTCTCTCTCTCTCTCTCTCTCCCTCTCTCCCTCTCTCTCACACTGTCCCTTCTTTTCAGTTTCTCAGCTTCTCTGTCTCTCTTCCCCTCTTCTCTATCCTTCTCTCTTTTCTCTTTCTCGCTCTGTCGTTCTTTTTTTCACATTCCCTCTCTCTCTCTCTCGCTCGCTCGCTCTCTGCCCCTACCTAGCAGCATCAGTATGGAGAGGGAGGCCTTCTTTAATGCCACGGGCAGCTGTGGTAATTAACCCAGTGCTTCCTGACAGGGCCAGATAAACCTGCAGCGGTGAGCACCACAGAGAGAGAGAGAGAGAGAGAGAGAGAGAGAGAGAGAGAGAGAGAGAGAGAGAGGAGAGAGAGAGGGGAGAGGGGTTGAGAAGAGAGAAAGAGGGAGAAAGACAGCTCTTCCCTCCCTATGTGGAGGAGGATGAAGAAGGGAGAACTTAAAATGAGTCCAGCACACATCTAACAGAGGCAGGCAGGAGTATTGAAAACATGCCAATTACGAAGAGAGAAAAACAGACAGCTATGGAGGGAGGGAGAAAAGAATAGACAGAACAGAACAGAACAGAATGGAATAAAATAAAATAGAATAGAATATATAGAATACATGAGAGCAAACATCTCTGAACTTTGTCGCTACTATGTGATAAACTCCCCTTAGCAGGGTAGGCCTAAGAAAAATAGATGCTCACCATTCATTTGAATGGAGAATGAGGGTAATGAACACCCTCTTTTGTATTTGCAGGGCATTAAACAATCTGCTAAACATAACAGTTTTAAAAGACTTGCTTTCACATGATTGATGATTGGTGCTCAGAATATGGCATTATCCATCAAATTTACCTTCAATATCCTAATTGGCTAACTCTTGTATTTTCTAACATTTAGTGTTACAGTAGCTCAATGGTAGCCTGGAAATCCAAACCCTGATAATCTTTCAGATTATGGGTCTGGCTAAGATCAATGGCCTAGCTCTAGCGGCAACACCAAACATGCATTTCAAAGTCTCACTGTATACAATTGGATAACGCTACGATTCATCATAACAAGGAATGATTCAAGCCAGCACAGTCGTCATCATTTTAGCTCGTCTTTGACCCGCCTATGTCAGAAGTATTGCTCTGATTCTTTACCCGAAATTTTTGGGGTAAACGTAACGTGCTTTATGGATCTTGGCCAGAGTATCTGCAGGCACAATTCAAATTGTGCTCTCACGAGATCTCTAGACTTCCAGGGTAGCTCAATGGTGTTTTCTGCCCTCAATGGAACTTTCCCTGAATGTGCCCTTATTTAGGAAAAATCTGAGAGCAACATTTGAGGAAAGGGGGTTAGAAACAATGCAGACATGAGATGTGATTTTTAGACTGTATTACTTGGGCTCCGGTAATCATAGAGAGGAATGTTAAACAGCAATGGAATTGGTAGGTTCTCCTGTTCATTTTGCTATGCAAAGAAATTCAAAGCACATTTTCTTGTGAAATGTTTATCACAGCTAACAACTAACAAAATATTTGTGTGATGAAAACTTCATGAGTAGTCTGGTAGAGAAAAATGAGTGTGAATTCAGGAGGCAAGGTGTGGTCATCTCGCACCCCACCAATCATTTGTCCATGCCTCACTGGTGGGGCCCACCCCACAGTTTGAGAAACACTGCCTTAACCTTTACAATATTTTCAAGTTTAGATGACATCTTAATGGCAACATTTATCATTCCAATGAACATTCTTTTTAAATATTACTCAAAAGTCTGTAATTGGAAAGTCAGTGGCCCATGCAGTTTTTCCTGGGCCTCTTAGAGGCAAATTTTTGTTAGATTAGATGGATTTACTATCCAACACCAAAAAGGTTACTGAAACATACCAAAAAATTCATATCTATGTGTAATGTCATGGAATCGACCGTTGCGTGCCTATGGTAGGTTAGGCTTTTACATGGCTTTAAGCAGAGAAAAAAAAAGTTATCAGGTATTTTTGAAGAAAATTTAAGCCAATTTCCTATTTTCAAATCACATGCTTTTTTCAAAGTGTTTTTTTTTTTTTTGGCTTGTTTTAGTCTTGTTCAATGATGTTTAGTATTCTTTGATTCCTTGGCCTAAGCTCCAGATTGTTGTGTATTCATAAATACATTTACAAAAAACTTTGTGCCACTGATCATGAATCAATAAACTGTACATTTTATTGTCGTTAAGATCTAAGCCAGAACTATCTTCACATTGGAGGAGACATAATAATTTGTATCTAGATGTGACTGTAAAGTAATGTGTTAAAAAATGGGTGTCATACCTCTTTGCGCTGTTACACACTACACATTTCCTCTGAGCTTTTGTCAATGGAGGGTTGAAAACAAAACAAAAACAAAGAATCATATTCATGCATAATGAGAGTAATTGCATAAACACTAATTTGCGACATAACAGTAACAGACCAGAAAAACACTTTTTTTTCTTGATGGTATTACACTAAACTTGGAGTGGCACCATTAATTCAATGACATTTGGAAGATTGTGTATTTGTGCCAATTATTTACCCTGGTAAACCACGCAAGCAAAACACGCCCAGATGAATCAACACACGAGAACGAGTCTCCGCTGTAGCACTTTGAACAACGGCGAAGACTTGGCGAAGATCTACTTTTTGTAAACAACAAAAAATATTTAATTTGAGAGACTGATGCTGAGCAAAATGAAATTAAAAGGAACTCATGCTCACTGCTAAATGACTCAGAGCGCACTAAATTACATTTGCTTTTCCATCAGCGAGATCAAACGAGCCAGACTCCGACTCTCCTGTGCTAATTATTTACAGCCTTCACCTCCCTCTCGTCCCAAGAGTGCTAATAAACACTCGCTCCGTTTTCCACCGAGTTGTTTGTTTGTTTGGTTTTGTTCTTTATTTATTTATATGTTTTTTTTTCTTTCTTCCTCTACTCTCATCCCTCCCTCCCCTCTCCTCCCCCCACCTCCTTGCCTTGCCTTGTTTTCTCACCTCCCCAGACTAGTGCCGTGCTGAATTAGTAAGATTGAATGTAATCCCAGAGACGATGGGGTTTCTTTGGAGCTGGGTGGAGAGGGAGGGAGGGAGGGAAGAGAGAGAGGAGAGAGAGAAAAAACAGACAGAAAAGAGGGAGAGAGAGAGAGAGAGAGGGAGGGAGGGAGGGAGAGAGAGAGAGAGGGAGGGAGAGAGAGAGAGAGAGGGAGAGAGGGAGGGGGAGAGAGAGAGAGAGAGAGAGAGAGAGAGAGCTTTAGCCTGGGCTCACGTCCAAGACGGTGTCTTGTCCGTTTAGAGGCTGAAAACACAGTGGACGGCGTAGCGGTTGCCCCCCTTAGCAAAGGATCTTTCGGTGAACAATCAATAGGACGATATTTCATCATTAGTTAAGTGGCAGCACAAATTTAAGACTCTTTTCCATGATTTTGTGTTAGCCCCTCAACAACTGCACTTCTACACAACTATTTAAGCAGAGGGTTGAGCCACTACGTTGAGTAAAATTGCTCTCTGTGTGAGATTCACCTCTGCCCAACCACCTATGGTTTGCACATCTTTGCAAATGTTGTAGATGAGAGTTTCCTCATTAATGGCAAATGGAAAACTGGTGCTTGCTATAAGCAGATTCTCGGTGGATGAATGCCACTGTTGGACAACCTAGAGCTTTATGTTGACCCATGTTCATGTCCTCCATGTCGCTTTGGACAGACGCATCTGCTGAACATCAGTCAACATCAGCTTAATTATCATGAGCGTTCATATGACTGGAACACCTGCCACATTCCCGTGGCTGCCACGTTCTCCCGGATGAATTTGGGACACAAGTGTCAAGGCGAGGATGCAAGTAAATCCGCCATTTCAGTGCCTGTGTGGTGGGGGTCAGTCTCACCTGGGCCATCTTGGCCTCGTAGTCTTGGGAGAGTTGCACACAGACCTCCTCGGCGCGGGTGCGGCACGCTCGCTCCACACGCTCCTTCCAGTGGCGGGAGATGAGGGAGTGCCAGGCGGCCCACACCTTCCTCTTCAGCTGCTGCTGGTAGTGCTGCTCGGCCATCTTAGCAGCCTGGGCCTGCGGGGTGGACAGTGGCAGAGCACTGACAGTTAGGCAGGGGCAGCTTCAACTGGACGCCTCCAAAGCCCATCTTTAGCAAGCAGAGCGCCGCGACACAAGGGCGGAACACCAGCATGGTGAGAAATGGGAACGGAGGTTGGAACCACTGGAAAAGCACAGGAGACTCTGGCTACCACCTCAGACACTAAAACACACTTAGGAGAAGTTTGGAGAGCACTGGATTCTCATGAAATGCTGCCTTGTCTCCAACACTGGTAGCTACAACTGGTAAAGGCTTTCAGAGTGTTTGTGAAAGGAGCACAAAAAGGAGATGAAAAACAGGAAAGAAAGAACCCCCTCCCAAAAAACAGGAATTTATATCAACATCAACAGGCTGCGTCTGCAGGGCCCAGCCAAGGAAGGCTTCTCAGTTTATAAATAATGTAACACTTCAAAGCCAAGACAACAAGTAAACAAGTTCAGAGGGGGCAAAGGTCGCCTGGTGGCGTGCGGACTGTCATCCTGTCTCCCCTTCCTGTGCCCCCCCCCCCAGTCTCCAGTCACCTCCTCTCGCAGAGCGTTGTGGCGGAGCCTCCACTGTGTAAACGACCTCATCATCTCCAGCCGCTCCCGCTGTCTGTCAAGTGCGTAGCTCAGGTTCTTAATCACCTGCCGGAAGCAAAACAAGCCCACAGTTGAGAGTGGCAGTGAGGCAGCGGAAAGGGTAAGCTGGTGCAGTAGAGTGGAGTGGGGGCTCATCTGGCATAGGATTAACAACCGCCTGACGTCTACCTCAAACTACTCCTGGGAAGTTAGACAACTGCACCTTTCAAATGTTCTTTTTCTACTCACTTATCTGGAAAACTAGAAAACTTCAGTTTGGATAGAGTATGCTCATCGCTTATCATGGGGTATGCCCAACTAGCTGCTGACAGGTAGCATACAGTATACCTCTAATTTCACGGGCCTTGTGGAAGTAAATGTGGGTCTGTTTAAACCAAGCCAGCATCTATGGCTGTGTTTAGACTGGCAGGCTGAAGTGACCCAAATCTTTTTTTTTTTTGCTCCGATGTGGCACATATCTGATCTGTGTCATGATGGTCTAAACAGTAAAAAAAACTTCAAAAAAAAAAAAAAAAAAAAAAAAAAAAAACACATGAATTACGATTTTCTCAAATCGGACACAGGCCCTTTCCCCATGTGGTTTTTAAATCAGATATGAATCGGATATACGTTCATGTACGTGTAGTCTAAACAGACAGATCAGATTTTCTCTTGTCAATGCGTTCGCGACGTCATTACTCATTACTCACGTCATTACTGAGAATTTTGTCCATTGTTTACTGACGAAATGCTCGTAAATGAAATAGCCTAGAAAATGACCTACACACACATTTGAAAAAAGGGACGGGAGGAATTACTAGGCATAGGACAGTTTTATTTTACAAAAAGTTTGTTCAAGACTGAAAGTTCACTGTGTGCAGTTGCGGTTTGCCATCCTGGAAACATCCATTTAGGATAGCCAAATGTTGCATGAAGCATATGTTAGGCGAGAGTTGTTTTAGCTCCTCGGTGGGGTGGGCATATAGAAGATATTTGGCAGAGCCTGGATGGAGGATGTTAGCCTATATTTTTTTGCAGAGTGATGTCTTCATAATGCTCGGAGATACCTGTAATGTAATTGCCCAGGATCTCCTTATTGCAACACAGAATCCGACACACGCTTACACTTTCAACAACGTAATAACGTTAACTCAATAGCCTACCTTTACTGTCTATGCTCCACACTGGGCAATGTCAGTATTTACCCTTTCTCATCCTAAAGCTTCACTTTGCTTGACTATCTGCACTCAACAGGTCAAGTGATATGGGTGACGTGCGCATGAAATTCCTTAACTTTCTTTATGTAGCCTATACGGATATTAGTAATTGTTTGAGGTAGGCTACATGCATTTTGCATGCAACATTTCGCACCTTAATATGAAAAATAATAAATATTGGCTACATGATCAGAGTTGGCTATTAGTGTGCATGCGGGCTGTGATAACAGCATGGTTCTATAAGCCGGCAAGATGATTTGGGTCCATTTGGAGAGGAACGGTGCCCTCTGCGCATGCAGGTTGTTTCACGACTTCCAAGTGCCTGGCAAGTGTAAACAGTCGCATATCAGATTTAGGCACTTCTAAAATAGGTGTAAATATGCAATCAAAAAAATGGGATATGAGCATAAAATTGGAATTGGGCATATCCGATCTGCAGTCTAAACACAGCCTACGAGTAGGAGGAGGGAGAAGAAGGTCTGAAACGAGCAATTAACTGTGGGTGCCAGGAGGCGGTGCTGAGACTTGACACGGCGTATAAGGGCAACTGTCACCATTTAAATGGCTTCAGGCACATGAACTTTCACACATTATTTTTCGCCTGATTGATTAAAATGACTTGAAATGAGCTTCAAAGACCACAAATGTCTGAACTATATGCAGTCTGTTTTCCCACGCGCCTCAGTGGCCGGTTAGCAACATGAGGATGAGTACACACAGGCACACACACACACACACAGACACACACACACACACACACAGACACCCTCACCTCATCCTTTCTCTGACTGGAGACCTGGTATGTGTGCAGCAGGTCCTTGAGGCCGTCCATGTCTGCGCTCACAGCAGCCATGTCGGCCTCATGCTTCTCCCTCTCCCTCCTGAGCGCCAGCTTGTGCTGCTCAGCAAACGCCAACTTCCACTTCCTCAGCTCCATCAGCACATTGGTCTGTGTGAGAATCACAGGAATCAGCCATCTGCTTGTGTGCAGCAGCACAGCTTTCCCAGAGGTGGGCTGAGAAGAGTAAGGCTCTTTCAGTGCGAACTACAGCGGCATGTGCGGGATCATTAACTGCTCTTCTAAACAGCATAGATGGTCATGTCATGACATACTATAAAAGGCTAACAAATATTTAGGAGGATATAAATAACAAGCAAGTAACAATACAGTAAGTAATATTCATTATGTATCATCATGATCTTGTCTACATCATGCACTAGAAAGATACTGTATGAACCTTGAGGTTGTCGCTCCACAAATCCAAGAGGTTTTCCATTCTGGTCATGTTCTCATCCGAAACAGACACCTCAGTCTCCACAGTGATGACAGCATCTGGGCTGCTCTGCCTGGACGTCTCGGAGGCAGTCTGTGGCCTCTCTGGTCCACCCTCATTACCTGGAGATCTGCCCAGCCTCTCCGCGTCTGACAGATAGGACGAAAGTTCAAATGAAATGGACCAGCAGAGGCAGGTGTGGGTGCAGTCACGGTCTCTTTACGAAATATTTGACTATATAGTCACTGGTTTCTTTACTGTTTGCTTTTCCAGTCAATGTTTTTTGGAAGCAGGCAAATCATTAAATTCATTACACTGTTCCATTTTTGTCTGCTCCATCTAAATTGTCCTACCTTCAGATGCTTGGACATGAAAGGAACCCTGGTCAAGAGGAGTTGCCCTGGTAGATGTCACACCTCTGCCTGAGTGTCTTCCACTGTCCTCTAAGATTTCAAGTCAAACAAGACAATGCAAAAGAAGAAGGAACACGTTTCAAGTTGTTCATTCAAACAAATCCGCTGTTGACTGATAAATCATTCACAATCATGCGATCAACCCAGTTTCCCCACCTTCAGTAGGCTGGGACCGCCGGCCTTCCATAACATGAGATATTTGTCCTGCTCCAGAGAGGTGTGACATCTGAAGCAGCTGGGATGGTGTGCTTGGCTCAAACTTAGGAGTGACTACAGCATGCCTCAGAAGCTCTTCATACTCATCCTGATAACGACAGAAACACTCAATGGAGGACAAATGCATCATCCAAACATCTTCAATAAATACATGCATACATACATACATACATACATTATTACATAAATAAATACATACATACACACATGATAAATAAGGCCTACCACAACCTCTCACTTGATTGTCTAACGTGCGCAAAGTTAGCCGTGCAACAAATAAGACAAGGCTCCGGGCTGCTCAATCTGTTGAAGCAAAAATAAGTCCCGTTCACCTGCATTTCCGAGGACACCGAGCTTCCCCGATCTGAATCCCTGGGCAGGGCTGGACTGCTGGGTTCCTCCTCATCAGAGGACATCTGGTGAAATCAAGGAAACACAGAACGCGTCTTTTACCTGACTGCTAACTTAGCAGTTTCGCAGTTCCTTCTACTGTAATTCCTACTCAATATGTCTGACTACAGCATGGACTGTGAAGTGAACGTCATGCAGAATTACCGGGAAACTGCACATGGATTAACTCATATTTATATCGTTAGGTCTGCACATGACATAACACTACTTGACACTTAACGACAAAGCTAACGGCTCTATGATACGAGCTGTGTTACGTTAACTTTGCTAACAAAGATAAATCATGTCACTGTGATAAAGTCCCTAATGCCTAACTGTCTATAGTGTGACTACAACATCGATTATGGGGGACAAGTAACCCAACCCAAACGTTCACATAATGTTTGATGCTTGGACATTCAGCATTCAGCAATATCGTTAACTGTTACCCCTGAGGGATACAGCCGTACACTCCCATGTGAAATGACTCCCAGAC
Organism: Sardinella tawilis; assembly: GCA_030264315.1. NCBI lineage: Eukaryota > Metazoa > Chordata > Actinopteri > Clupeiformes > Clupeidae > Sardinella > Sardinella tawilis. The sequence goes on along the minus strand of JASCQY010000293.1, from coordinate 12,203,317 downwards.
GTATAGTCCCGCAGGGTGAGACTTACACTCCCCGTGATTATATTTCGCGTATTCTCATCATATGTACACTGCCCCCTGATTATATTTCACGTATTCGTATCATATATCATGTATCTATATCATATAATGTATCTGTCGGTATTATTTCGATTTCGGATGGGATCAACCATGCAACTACTAACAGTGACTACTGCTGCTAGCTAATAAGCTAGCTAGCTAGCTGTGTTCATGCAGCTCAAGTTAATTTCACCGGTTAAATTGGAAAATCTGTCGTTGTGTAGATTTGAATATACAGTTCAACAGCTTTAACTGTGAATAGACGTCCAACTTTAACATTAACGAGCGTCGTCAGATAAGCTAACATAACTAGTTAGCCACATCGCAAAAACTTAACGCTTTCATAACACCCCGTGCCCAAACAGTACACTGTTATAGTTACGCTGTTAATTTAACGTCAAGTAATTACTTATACAGCATTTATAATTACATACTCACCGTTTGTCGTCCCCTTCCTTTAAACTGGTCAGTAAACAACACAGTCAAATCGGAATCGCCAACTTTTCAATCTGGCAGTTTCAAATTGTCAACCGGATGAGTATAAGGACGTTTGATTGGCTGGAATCTTACACCTCATGACCGTCGTTGATTGTGATTGGCTTGCATGTTACTATGGTTGCATTAAACGGAAAGACTCCTCTAACTGTACACATTGCTGCTAGGAAAAGCTGGAAAAGCCATAGAAATAAAGAGTGTATAATTCTATGGGAAAAGCAACATGTTGGTTGCCAATGGTTGTTTGCGGTGGTTGTCCAAGGCAGGCTATGATATTCTTTTGAGATCAGTGATTGTCCTCTATATGCACTAGGATCAGTGGATGCCTTATTGTCATCTTTATCTATGAACAATCAGGTCCCGAATGGTCATGTTTATTTCTATGCCATTTAAATTATTATGTATTTAAAGGCATGTGCTTCAGCTATGACACAAACGCAGTTTATCCTACCGTAGTCAGTGTGGCCAATGCAGTCCGATTAAAACAAGCCTATATTCTACTTGGCATGACCCAATAAAATACAATTCCTTTGGATTTAAGTTTTTTTTTTTTTTTTTTTTTTTTGTCGCCTGCTGCTTTCTGATGCATAACTAGGCCTAAATGAGGCATAGGGCATAGGCCTATATGCAGTGAATTATTCTTTGAATTCTCTAAATGGCTGTTGGGTTCCATAAGCGTACACGTTAAACAACCTAACCTATATACACCTTATAGATGATCTTAGATAAAAGAGATGAAAGAGATAAAAGTCTAACCTTCTTCCACTGGGCAGTGCACCCTCTATAGTTTGCATAATTGAAATGCTTTTATTTCCACACCCATGGGGCTTTAGAGCATCTCAGAATTGTCCAACTTCATACTCCATTCATATTCAGCTTAACCAGACTTTTCACAAAGAAGCCTGTGGCCTAAAATGTATGCAAGTTTATCACATTTATCAGTAGATTATGCATGTATAAAGTATTTCAGAAAACTTGCAATATAAAAAAGCATCGTCTCAATGTAAACAATCACCTGGGTAAGTTTTTACCCTATTCACCCATAATATGGCTATCCCTCCATAGGCTTATAATGGGCATAAAGGGGTGAACACACACAAAGCTACCACCAAAGCTATCATTTATATCCTAACTCGACACAATGTGCCTTACTGCCCTCAGATGGTTCTAACCATGGCTCAAGGACCAATTGAACTAATACAGGAGACTGAAATTGCCAGAGACAGTTGACTATCTTTTCTGAATTAATTAATAGCAGGTAGGCTGGGTCTGCTGCGCTACACTTGGAGCATGGTACATAATGTCTCAGAAAGACCTCAACCACAGTATTTCAGAATTGCATTCTTGCTGGTGGCTGCAGTAATGTCAGGAGAGGCAGTTGCCCATCTTTGCCAGGTTGTGCCAGGGTTGTGTAGATTACCCTATTTAGGCTACCTTTTTTCATCATGATGCATGGTTGGAGGACATTGGGAAAAGCACCACCGCGGTCCATTCAGCAACATACATCCTTCCTGAGGATTGGAACATGGGCATGGTGAAGCCAACATGCTTCTTCGGTTCCTCTAGTGAGAGCCCTATAGCAGGACGATATGGAGCCCTTCTTCAGCCTCAGCTGGGCACTGCTGACCACATCAGGTACAGTATGTAGGTGCACAAGTCTGAAATGAGAAGCTGCCATGCACCCTCTTTCTCAAGAGCAGCTGGCTTAGTGCTTTTGAAGCCTCTCTCCATGGCCTGGCCTGGAGGACCTGGTGCTGGGCCCTGGAGGACCCGGTGCTGGTGCTCTGCACTGAGGCCTGGAGGACCTGGTGCTGGGCCCTGGAGGACCCGGTGCTGGTGCTCTGCACTGAAGCCTGGAGGACCTGGTGCTGGTCCTCTGCACTGGGGCCTGGAGGACCTGGTGCTGGGGCCTGGAGGACCTGATGCTGGGGCCTGGAGGACCTGGTGCTGGTGCTCTGCACTGGGGCCTGGAGGACCTGGTGCGGGTGCTCTGCACTGGAGCCTGGAGAACCTGGTGTGGGTGCTCTGCACTGAGGCCTGGAGGACCTGGTGCTGGGGCCTGGAGGACCTGGTGCTGGTGCTCTGCACTGGAGCCTGGAGGACCTGGTGCGGGTGCTCTGCACTGACCTGGTGCTGGTGCTCTGCACTGACCTGGTGCTGGTGCTCTGCACTGACCTGGTGCGGGTGCTCTGCACTGGGGCCTGGAGGACCTGGTGCGGGTGCTCTGCACTGACCTGGTGCTGGTGCTCTGCACTGAAGCCTGGAGGACCTGGTGTGGGTGCTCTGCACTGACCTGGTGCGGGTGCTCTGCACTGACCTGGTGCTGGTGCTCTGCACTGGGGCCTGGAGGACCTGGTGCTGGTGCTCTGCACAGACCTGGTGCGGGTGCTCTGCACTGGGGCTGAGAGGATGAGCGCCTGCAGAATCCCCCTCACAAGGGTTCCAGGGTCAGATGGATGGCAGCTTCTTCATTGCTCCAGCTATATTGTGACATAGCAGCAGTTGGAGGTATAGCAGCATGCAAGAGGTATGAATCTGTGGTGTCCCTTTTAGTTGGACGGCTGTGTTGGTGTCCTGAACTCTGGTTGCTGGAGTGGCAGACGGTTGGTTAGAGCAGACTGCAGATGCTCTGCAGTGGTCTGTGGGGGAGGACACACATGCTGGGCACTAGACCAGCATCTTTAGCAGACCCTGTCTTGCCAAAGCATTTTAGTGACAATAGGCTCTGCTTATGGCCTTTCCATAGCCTGCTGACAAAACCAGCCTCTCGTTCTACACTTGGTTTCCTACTGAGGCTCTGGGCATTGGGAGCTTAGAAACAGTTGCTTGCTGGACGTGTTTGAGTTTGGATCAGCCCTAGACTGATTGCCTACCTTGACTGATAGCACTCCAGCTCTTACAACACCTTCCTGGGTTTGATTGACTTTGGTCCAAATGCCACTGGAGCGAAGGAGCTCTGTGGAATCAAGTCCAGACTGGGGAGATTCTATAACTGAGTGCAGTGTAGGAAGGCAAGGCTGAGTCTTGTTCTATTCTTGTGGAGTTTAGTCCCACCTTTGGGACCCATGTGGGGAAAATAGCCAAACAATCAGAGAGACATACGGTAGCCTGCCATTCTTACAGCCGCTCTTGATGACTTGAGGTGAATGCCACTATTTCACAACACAAACGCAGTCTCAAATACTCAGGGGATGGCATGAGGTGATTCTTACACTGGGGCTGAGGAACAAGGACATTAAACATACACAGCATTAAACAGCTATGCACACTGCACACAATAGGGGACATAAACCATACTATTTCAGAAGGGAAACACAAACTACCAATAACTAGAGTTATTATTATTATTGTTGTTATTATTTTTATTATTATTATTATTATTATTATTAGTAGTAGTAGTAGTGGTAGTGGTGGTAGAAGTAGTAAGAGTAGTAGTGTAATGTAATCTTTTGTTTAATATAAATCTGTAAGGATTCTGATCAATTAGTATGGAAGTGAAGGAAAGACAAAGATCCTACAGTTTCCCGGTAGTCTAGCCTCAATGATTCATAAATTTAATTAAAATGTGTGTTTTTGGCTAAACGTGCCAAGCTGGGCTATTTATCTCTCAAGCAGGGGATCTCCAGGCTGCTTCAGTGCTGTCAAAGAGCAGGACTACACCGCAGCATCCCACCTCACTGTGACTCTATGTGATCCCGTGGGTATTTATCACAGCCCAGCCCACAGAACGACAGGCAATAAATGATTTGGCTTTGAGGGACTTTCTATCACAAAGTCTTTCATTTCTATTTGAGCCACCGCCAGCTCCCATTCGCAGGATGCCTTTGTCAGTGTCTGGGAAAGAGGGGAAACGGGGGAAGAAGCTCGGCAGTGTCGTCACAAATCTCTACCGTCCCTCCTGTCCGATTTCATTAGTAGGGCATCTGTCTCTGCAGAGAGAGAGAGAGAGAGGAGGAAGAGAGAGAGAGAGAGAGAGGAGAGAGAGAGAGAGAGAGTATTGGATGTGGGGGTGGGTGGTGGGACACTGCCATAAAACTGCCAGTTTGGAGATGGCTTGGCCATTTCACAGAATGGGCTATAGATAGGACCGGGGTCACAAGGTGAGAGAAACGTGCATGAATTTGCTTTGCTTGGTCTGTTCCAAGAGCAAATATCCAGTGCCTTACTGACAATCAGATAGATCACATGTATGAAGCTGTTATGTACTCACTGCTGCTCTCTGAGACTGAACGGGGACTAAAACACCCACAAAAAATGAATGAACCCACAAAAAATGAATGTAATTATTAACTCATGAATTAAAATATATTCATATATATATTATATATATATAAAATATATGTTTCTTTTTGTAAGTTTCTTTTTGTTTTGATAAGTTTATTTTTCTCTATTTTTTGGCTATATGTAGGCTATGAATATTAATATTGTGATCAGGGCATTGCTGCAAAAGAGCTGATAGTTCAGTCAAGTTTCCCTGAATAAAGAATGGTTGATGATGATTAACTCAGTCCATATGATCAGTAATAAAAAAAAACATTGGATTTTGCTGTTGCCCATGAAAAGCAAGGACAAATGCTAAATCATGCTTTCATACCAAGCTTATAGGAACAGCATTGTAATAGTTTGTGCTTGAGATGAGATCTGCGGTAAAGAGAGATGACCTATAATCTATCTCGTATCTCTGTGTCTTTGCTACTATTGTTTTGCTGTCAACAAACCTACAGTATGTAGATTTTGCACACGTATCAATGGCCTTTATGCTTACTAATAGAAGAGTATTCTTTCAAATTGGAGCGGGAAGGTGGGCTCCGTGTGTTCCCGGCCCTCGTAAATGAAATGGCGCAGAGCAATGCTGCATTCTGCGGCGGACTCTCATTAAGATAAGTGCTGCTTGGCTCTCCATCATTTGTGCTGCACATGTAGCCCACTTGCCAACAGTGAATGGAGGAGTGCTTCGGCCTGAGGTCACAGACTCTATGAATCACCACATTTAGAGGACAAAAAGAGATGCTTCTCTTTTCTCTCTGTCTTCCTCTTTGTGTGTTTCTCTGTGCGCACGTGTAGAGGTGCTCCTCAGTGTGCCTGGCTGTGCGTGGATGTGGATGTGTTGCATGTGTGGGACAGCATGCATGCATGCATGCATGCATACATGCGTGCGTGTTCACGAGTGAGGGACTTTTTGAAGAGTGAGATGGTGCACTTTAATCCCACTCCCGTTTGTTCCAAACTCACCCTGGATGGGGGCCAGACATGGTCAGTCCTTGGCTCTGTGGGGAGCCAGCTGTGTGCCTCCTGCTTTGCCCCCAAGGGGCCTCTGCACCAGAGACCCAGGGGAGCCAGCGGCAGGACCCTGGACAGCGCCCACCAGCCTCAGCACCAGCTGCTCAGCGCAGCCTCACTGGTGAAGCAGGGCCACCTAAAAGAGCTTAGCTTAGCTAGCTCCAGCTCTCTAGATACTCACTGGAAGAGGAGGAATGAACAAAGCAAAGCACAGCAAGCTTTCTTTTAGCCTATTGTTTTTTTTATACCCCAGGAGGAACAGCAACCACGAAATGAACTAGTGGAGAGAGAACTAACCACTGTGCCTTCATTATGGTTCCATGTTTCAGTCTGAATGAGCCACAAAGTGGTAATGAGAGTTTTCATTCCATAATATGTTCTCTGTGTAGATATCTAAAAGTTTATCACATTTAAGGTGGACCAACATTTTTTTTTGTTACCTTTGTGAAATGTTCTTCCAACATTTCCCATTGTCGCTATGCCACTGTAACTTTTGCCATTTTGGCATTTTACTCACAGTGGCCTTTTTGGGGGGGGGGGGGGGGGGG
>JASCQY010000293.1:12128725-12139755 GCA_030264315.1 Sardinella tawilis | reverse complement strand
CTCATACAGTATGCCCCATAGTTACCTGCCTCATATTCTCATACAGTATGCCCCATAGTTACCTGCCTCATATTCTCTTATGCCTCATAGTTACCTGCCTCATATTCTCATATGCCTGATAGTTGTTTTTAAATGCAAGCTGACACGTGTGTCACCAGGTTGGATGATCAGATGGGACTGGATTGATTATTTCGTTAAACTGTAAAGGAGGTGGTGTTGTCATTGTTATTTAGCTGCATACCTCCAAAAGTATCAGGGATCAAGGGGTTGAATCCATATTTTAGTTGAAGAGACTAAAGAGTCTGAGATTGGAGAAGTTTAATGCAGTGTTGTCATGTCACTTCCAAAAAATGATTACAGTAGGGATCTTTGATGGGTTTTTTAGCAAAACAAAAATGAATGTTTGAGTCTGTGAGTCTGTAAGCCATTCTACAACCCAACCTATTCCTCCGCTACACACACACACACACACACAGACACACACACACACACACAGACACACACAGACACACACACACACAACCTGGCATCTGTTGCAGAACATCAGCGTTGGTGCTATGACAATACAGCTTTGTTTGAATAGGTCAAAGCTCTAAAATTTGCAGTTCGGGCTGCATTGAGGCGTCTTTTTTTTCTTCTGTTTTTGCACAATTAGGTCTTGGAAATGTGTGTTGTCATTTCAGGCATGTCATTTTATTTTGCCAGGACTATCAGTGTTCAGTAGATTAAAGGATAAACCCCATAAAATGTTGGCCAAAACAGACCAACCAGTGCTTGTATTTAGTTCCATGTTGATGAAATGAACCATTTATTTTTCATTTTCTAAATGTCCCTAACTTAACTTCAGCATGTGTTATTAACTGTGAGGTTATCAAAAGCTACCAAAGAAGCAGTAGCACGACGGCTGCTACTTCTCACATTTGACATTCCGACATATGAGTGAGCAGTGTGGGAGTTGATGGGTTATGATAAGGATTTTTTTTACTTTTTATTGTCTACTAGAAGTGATCTTCTTTCACACTTGTGTGTATCACAGGACGCTCTTTGGGCGTGGTGTGGTGTAGCCTGACCTCTAAGCCTTTTCCTGCCCTGTTATCATGCATGGTAGTGATAGTGAAGCAACTTTTGTTGCTTACATCAACATTCTCTTTTTCAAAACTTTTGTTGACATCTGCAAACTCCACTTGTGAAGTAGTTCAGACTCTCCAGTGCTGTGTGTTTGTGTGTGTGTATCTGTGTGTCTGTGTGTGTGTGTGTTTGTGTGTGCGCTTTCACTGGAGCACCGCGTGAGCGAATAGCGGGAGGGCTCTGGCTGTGTGTTTGTGTGTCAGTGGTGTGTCTGCTGACTCTGGGTTACCCCAGATTTCCTCTTCACTGCCCTTCATTGCCACCAGAACATGACAGGAAGGAAGCAGCTATGTAATCTGCGTTGCTGACACAAAACCTCATCGAAACATGCTCAAGACCCTTTACTTTGAGGTAAACTACACTGACCCCTGGTGGTGTGGAGGATGGTTGTGGTTCTTGTGGTCAGAGTTCTAACCTTGACCACAATCTGGACATGTTTCAGGGAAGAAAAAATTCCAATGTTGACCCAGAGTTTTCAGAGTGCCAAATGTCCTTTTAGTGGACGCACGGAGTCCAGTGTGTGAGCCAGTCCAAGGTTATGTTTGTTTACATGGATTTGTTTCCATGGTGACTGCACTTGGGATGAACCTGCACCAAAGTGAGTTTGCGTCCCCTGACACATTTCAAATAGAGCAATTAGGCCTGAATTGGATGAATATATTGGGCCTTTAAAGCCACTGACTAGGTAGTAGAGAGTAAATAGAGCCGAAAAAGTCATACCTACATTGAGAATTTGAAAAATTATGCAGAAAATGATACAGTACACTGATACTAATACATTTCAGAGTGGCACTCTTCAACATGTGATGAAAGAACTATAACATGGCATTGGCATTGGCATTGCTAAATCAAATGCAGTTATTTAAAGTTCATGAGCACGTCACTCTGAGATTGAGTTTGGTCTAGATACCTGACCATCATCTTTCACTTCCCTGAAGTGGAATCAGTGGAGATCTATATCAAAAACGTGCCTCTGTTCACTGTTAGACAGACTACAAGCCAGCCAGACCAATGATACTCACCGCGTTAGCAGAGATAAGGCCATGTAGGGCCCATTGTAATTCTCATCTCCTAAGGGGTGAAAGCCCAGTTTTGATTGGTTCCCCATCTCAGTAGCAAAGGGGAAACATGCTTTGAGGCCAGACTGAGCAACAGAGCAAAACCAAATGGTGCTTGAGGAGCACTAGGTGATTCGGGTCACTCTTACTATTGAAGTCATAGGCATTGGAGTGTCATAGAAGCCTGTGGGAAAAACTCCCAAATGAAATGAAATGGAGTCAATGGACAGAATGTCCATGTAGTGTAGTTCCAGGTTAGTGATGATGCCAGTCCTGCCCCTGTCTGTGTGCAGCTGGATGGAGGCCTGTCTGGAGGAGGAGCTCCCGCCCACCACCGAACTGGAGGAAGGTTTGCGCAATGGCGTCTACCTCGGCAAACTCGGCAAATTCTTCGCGCCCAAGATGGTGTCTGAGAAGAAGATCTACGACCGGGACCAGTCCCGCTACAAGGTACCGCACACAACAAGCTGCTGCTCTCATCTCCTACTACAGTTAGGCAGCAGCATAGAGGGGATATGAGCACAGTCACGCTTGGGCAAAGTCACTGAATCTACAGCCATCGGAGCCACTCTGTCCACTGTCATTCTGTTATGCTGTTTATATTACGGAAGGTTTGAAAGTCAGAAAATGGAATTGAGAGCATGATGGGGATTCTGGTCTGAAGCTTGGAGTGCTTTCAGTGCTGATGAGAAGTGCTTGTTGACATAGTAATGAACTGTTGGGGAAGGCTTGTGCCGTCCAACCAGTGAAACTCACACCTACACATACACATGTACACACACACTCAAACACACACACACACACACACACACACACACACACACACACACACACACACACACATACACACACACACACACACGCTCAAACACACACACACACAGGAAGTGGATTGCAATAGATGCAGCAAACAGACATCCCGACATTACACACCGTTCTCTTCTTCTGGGAGCGTGGGATGAGCATGATCCCCCATTGAGTTTCAGCTGACACAACACACACACACACACACACGCACACACACACACACACACACACACATATACTGTAACTGACACACTCACAGCTGTTCCTTCCGCTTCTGCATGGCTAAGATTAATCTTAGCTTGTAGAATGTAGAAATGATTGTGGTTGACACACCACACGGTGTGCAGACAAGAATACCCCCTCACAGGCACAACAATGCAACATTCAATTTGCACTTGGAAATCTAGGCTACTTTTCACCATTTTGGTTTGTTGAAATAACCAAACTGAAAGCCAGCTCAGAACTGTTAGATTTTACTCAGATTGACATTGACATTTGGCTCGAGGTCTTAAATCTGTGTGCAGCATAAAATTGTTGCATTAATGTATGCTATGTTTGTGTTTGTGTTTACATGTGTGTTTGTGTTTGTGTTTATGTTTGTGCAGAGGACCGGACTTCACTTCAGACACACAGACAACACGGTGCAGTGGCTCAGGGCCATGGAGTCTGTGGGTCTGCCCAAGGTGAGACAGAGCCACTCCACCCCTCTGCTGGTGCTGTCAACACAGACGTGACTCCACACACACACATACTGTATATAGAAACACACACACACACACACACACACACACACACACACACACACAGACACACACATCTCACCTTAAATCCACTGGCATTCTCACTGCCCAGTTGATCTGGCATGCACACACTGGGTTGGCATCCTGCTTGTGCACCAGCAGTACTGTGTGCTGCCCTGCATGTCAGCAGGGGGGAAAGCTGCACTTCTGTCTTATTTCACATGCCCTTAAGTCAGCTGTGCTCACTGTTCTATCGGACCAACAGTGGACATGTTGGAGTGCGTGCTTCATGTGCAAAACACCATGTAATGCGTTATCACTTGGTATGGATAACAAAGAACCACAGCTGATATAGACAACAATTCTTCACAATGGATTTTCTGACTCCATACTTGAGGGTGGTAAACTTAGGTGTGACATAATTCTCCACCCTGAATGCTTCCCTCCAGGGCAAATAAAGCAGGCGCCCTGTGGTGTGAGAGCTGGCTGCCGATCTCGTGCTTCCCCACAGGCCTGATAAGAGAGCTACAGTATATAGGCCTCCCTCACCTGCCGTGAACGTGGGACCTGCTGCATCAGGCAGTGGCTGAGGCGGAACTCGACAGGGCAATTACCTCAAAGGCATAATTTATGGAGGGCTTGGGGCCAAGCGGACGCGCCCATCAAGATGAATGGGAATGGAGAACGCACACCGTCTCGTGTGTTCGTCAAATGAACCCCTCCATCCAGTGTTGTGCCACAATCAATTTCCTTTAAATATTCTGCCAGCCAGCGCGCAGAGGTGGGATAGAGTTGCTTGAGTCACCGGCTCCGCAGTCATTTAATCAGTCGCAGTCAGCAGCGCGTCGGAAAATCGTTGCTGTAATCAAACATCTGGCTCTTTTCTCAAGCTCTATCTGAACGTGCGCCTCGGGGGTGGATGGGAACACAGTCCCTGGGCACCAGCAGACCCAAACACCAAAACACCCAAACACCAAAACACCAACACGTCAGCACTGCAGGCCGAATGGAGAAGGAGAACAGAATTGTTGTCATCGCCAGTCTGTCTGGGCAACACTTGTATCAGGCGCTGGGCCTGCGCTGGGCCTGCAGTTGTAATGTGCTTCGCTGTGGCTACAGTCACCTAAAGACTCATGGGGCTTCATGTCTGTGTGATTGAGAAGGTGTGGGAGTTTACCCAGTTAAGCCTGGTTAAAGAATAATAAGGGCTTGCCTCCACTGGCTGTTTTCATGTCGCTATGGTGTCGCTATGGTGGATAATGTCTCGTGTTTAGACAGATAAAGTGAATAGCCCACCTTGTTTTTTATTCTGCACCCACTTGATGATGTCTGAAGTCGTCATGGTGTATTTATTTCAAAAACAATTTACATTCTCTGTGTCAGTCTATTTATGCCATCATAACAATAGCATAAGTGGATTTCTGAATCTGTGATGCAGATCATCCTTTTGCGGTGTAGTTGACGTAAGTCCCAAAATGCCGCACTCTTGAGCAGATGCAGGCAAGCCATGGTGCCAAGTCTAGGCCAGATGCAAGCCAGAGTCAGCTGCTGTCTGGGTTGCGTCCACTTCACCCAAGGGCTCCTGTGAAGGCCCAAGGTGTCGCCGCGGCGATGATTCACCTATTAACTACATGGCTTCCTTTACAGATCTTCTACCCCGAAACGACAGATGTGTACGACCGCAAAAACATGCCCAAAGTGATCTACTGCATCCATGCATTGAGGTAAGGCAGAAATGGTGTGTGTGTGTGTGTGTGTGTGTGTGTGTGTGTGTGTTTGAGAGAGAGAGATTTCCACTGAATGGATTTATGATGCATTTCCTCCCTTTCACCATCCACCCATCAAATAAATCACACACACACACACACACACACACACACACACACTTGACCACTCTTCTCTTCTCCCATTTCTCTTGTCTAAGAGCTTGAGTAATGGCGAGGTGTGGAAGCCACCCCCATGTCCGCTTAGATCCTATATGGAGTTGCAGTGCTTATTTAATATAGTTCTTTTTTCTTATCAGTGGCGAGATGTTTGTGATTCCAATGAATTTTGATGTGTCTGCCCCCAACATTAAGATCAGTTAGCAGCCACTAGAGAGATTCAGAAGCAAAGGCCTTCAGGGAGGCCGTGCTGTTCTGAGTTCAGCTGCTTTGGTCTGATAACACGGCACACTGCAGAAGGAAATCTAAGGCTTCTGAGGAGGGAGCGCGTCGGTTGAAACCTCAGCTGGAAGTGCTCTTGTTGTTTTCTTTATGTGATAGGCACATGTGGCTCAGCAGACCGAACCCATCTCCCTGTGCAGTCACTTCCTGTCTGCTTGCAGCGCTTCCTGTCACTACTTCCTGTGTGCCCTTCCTCCCGCCTATTTTTTTGATTGTGAGGAAGACAATACCAGGACAATTTCTGTCCCCCGTTTGGAGCCCCAACAGGGCTAGTTCCACTTGAGAACATGAACACACTTTTAGATCCTCTCTCAAAAAGATATGGGACATCCCTCACTGGTTCATCAGTATTCGCAAAGACATTTCATCAGCCATCTCTGGTGCTGCGATTGTGATTCATAAAACATTAGTAGGCTACTGCTGCTTCTGTCCTTCTGCTATTCTCTAATTCTGGTTGCTGTGTGTGAAGCATAGCCATTATGGCTTAAGGTTGTGCCAAATCTGTGTAGCATACAGGATTTGAAAACAAAGTGTGCCTCTGTGGCTAACCCAAGCCACACATGAAGTGTGCATTAGCGGAATTGCTCCAGCACTGCTGTGAAGCCTTACAGTGGCGAGGCCCAGGCGTTTGCATTGGCATCAAGCGCTAATTACACAGGGCTAAGCACATACTGTACCGGAGGCTTCACATGGCAAGGGTCTCATGGCTACTTACTGTGCTCTATGTGGATTGCAGAGCGATGGGATTCAGAGTGTGTTGTTAGTGTGCTGGCTATGCTAAGGGTCAGTTCTGGGAAAATGGCTTTTTATCATGTTTGGGTACAGAGAGTCACTGACCTGCGCCTAGTTTGTAGTAAAATGCAGTGCAGATTTAAGTTAGTGTGCGTAAGATATTCATTTGCCTAAGAGGTCTCTGATTTGTGCTGAACTGAACCCAATGTGAGTTATGAAGTAGTGCACTGTAGACGCATGATTGCCTAAGATCTCTGACACAGAAAGGGAGTTATGGATACTAGAGTATTGTAATAATTCTGTGAGTTATTAATAGGTCCAGTCAATGCATCTGTGAGTTATAAATAGGTACAGTATTATAATAATTACTGTATAAGGTAGAGTAGATGCATAATGTGAGTTATTAACAGGTACGGCAGATGCATTATTGAAGCTCAAACTCATGAATTATTGGTCTCATGTCGGATGCTGTGTGACAAGTCCAAGGAAAGAGGACCAGGGTTTCCTGCTTACGGCCATCAGTGGTGAAATACCAGGGACCCTCACTCTTCCTTCCTGGTTCTGTGCTGCGCCATCTGTGCATACACATGTGTGTACACACACACACACACACACACACACACACACACACACCCCGAGTCATATACACACATAAAGTACATGTGCTTCATGTGAGGCTTTGAGAAGTGACTGAAAGGTGTAGGTGCAAATTCAGAAACCAGAACAGAAACTAGATATTGAGCTTCAAGTGTGTTTGTGTGTGTGTGAGAGAGTGAGTGTGTGTGTGAGAGAGTGTGTGTGAGAGATGGACAGAGCAAGAGAGCGTGTGTTAGTTGTTATGCATGAGAGCCATTGTGCAAGGGAGTCTACCCCCCAAGATTCTAAGGTGGCTACGGATAGTCTGCTGTGTTAAATGCAAAGTGAATGTGTATTTCCTGTGCTGGGATGTGTTTGTGGACCGTCTGCAGCAGCACAGCACACAATAGTGTCCTATCGTTGCTGAAGAGAAAGTCAATCCTCCTCCTCCTCCTCCTCCTCCTCCCCTCCCTTGCAGACACACGATCTCCTGGGCTCGGTCCAAATGAAATCAGCCGGTGTGCTCTCCCGGCCGCTGAGCCTCACATGAAAGGGTTAAACAATTAAACCTTTGGCCCGCTGTTGTCTGAACCGTAAACTCCTCCATAATAGATTTCTCCCTCCCGCACCCCACACTGGCTGGGGTCAAAGGTTGCGGAAGCACGGAGGCGGCCGTGGCTTCCTCGCCGGCAGAAACCCCAGTGACGCAGCACAACGCTCCGCTCCACTCTGCTCCCCCCCTCCCCCCCCTTCATAATTCATGGCCACTTGTCCTCCAAACTGCAGATAAAAGTTTAATGCAGCAGCAGGGCACCTGTGTCAGGCCTTGCTGCTGCACGCATGACCATATTTGGCTGCTGGGCCAGGAAGTGGGGCAGTGTTGCGCGCTTCTGACCTCTAGTGGAGAAGAGATGGTCAGTGCAGTCTACTGTACTGTAAGTGCTGATTCTGTGGGCCTCAGATGAACACATGGCTGGATATATTTTACAAGGCCTTGATTCATCTCAAAATAATAAGGTCAAGGAATTAATGAATTAATTTAGTCAACAAATAGGAACCAATTAAGTTTCAGCTTCAGGTTGCATTCATGTAGCCTATTTGTTGGTCACATTTACAGCAGGATGTGATTTAAAGATGGTGGTGATGAGCCCAATCTGGTGTCTAGATTTATGATCAATCTAGAACAAAGGACAAGGGCTGTATTTTACAATGACATTATGAGTGTCAATGCTGCTTTGATTATGTCATGACACCATGTTGGGCTCCTTAAATGGTGATTGTAGTCAAGATTGATTCTGTATTTTATAGGTCTGCTGGAGTTTGTTGTTGACAGCTGTGATGTTTCATGTGCCTGGGGGCTATCAAGTCTGCTGCCATCTCCCCATATGGATGATGTGATCTACAGTGTGTCATGATAATACATGTTCTGTGTTTCTTCTTTTAGCCTGTATCTGTATAAACTCGGGATCGCCCCTCAGATTCAAGACCTCCTGGGAAAGGTGGATTTTACAGGTAAAGACTTGGCAGTGTTCAGTTCCACACTTGAGATAACTCATTAAATTGTCATTAATGTCAACTTCACACTTTTGCTTGCGTCTCTCTCCCTCTGACACTCTTTGATGAATACCACACTCTTCCGCTTTCATCTGCGCTTCCCAGACTGTGGTGTTTCCTCAATGCCACACACAGATGACGGCCCATAAAGCCTCAGCAGGGGGCAAACATGGCCGCCAGGGCCAGAGGGAGGACTCTACAGCAAGGGGCTCCAGAGCAAAGAGAGAGAGAGAGAGAGAGACAGAGAGAGAGACAGAGAGAGAGACAGAGAGAGAGTACTACAGCAAAGGGGCTCGAGAGTAGAGACAGAGAGAGATAAAGAGAGAGAGAGAGACAAAGAGAGAGAGAGAGAGACAAAGAGAGAGAGAGAGAGAGAGAATGTACTACAGCGAGAGCTGCGCTTGTGTAGTTGAAGATTCCTTCTGATTAATGGGTTGTAGCATGCTGTAATGGCAGGTAATCAGAAGGCCTTGTTTGCTTTTAATTGAGGCTGAATGTCAGCAGCCCCTCCCCCCCATGATGGGCCCATTGGGTTCTAAGGAGGATCCAGACAACCAAGTGCACCCAGGCTGTGACTCAGAGCGCAGCACTTCTCTAGAGGCACAACTATTGAAGTAATGAAACTAATGTTGGAGCTTTGTGTTCTGCCATCTTAGTGAAGAGGATCATTTACTGCAGCAGTCACATCACAGTTAGCAGAGAGATGAAGGGAAGGGTGTACAACAGTTTTGTCTTTTGTTTGTGTGTGTGCGTGTGTGTGTGTTATAAGAGTGACTACTGGAGTACAAATCATCCCAGTAATGTGTGTGGTGGTTCCTTCCAGAGGAGGAGATCAGTAACATGAGGAAGGAGCTGGACAAGTACGGCATCCACATGCCCGCCTTCAGTAAGATCGGGGGCATCCTGGCCGATGAGCTGTCCGTCGATGAAGCAGCACGTGAGTAACACGGGCCTCTCCGGAGAGCAACCAGAACCAGCTTTAGCAGGAGGACCCATGGGGCTGCTCTGCCATGGGCTTCCCCACTTCCCATCCCCACCACTCGCCTCTCAGGGCCTACAGTACACACACCGCCTGACAGTGTGGAGCTCTGCCCTTCTGTTCTTCCATTCTTTTCAATACAAACTCTGCTGCTGCCGTCTGGCGACTACAATAGACGCCTATGATTCAGCCCGGTAGAGTCGAGAGAAATCATGCTCTCCTACGGCTAAATCATGTCTCCTCCTGTGCTCCCGTCTCCAGTGCATGCTGCTGTGTTTGCCATCAATGAGGCCATTGACAAGGGCCAGGCTGAGGGCACCATGCTGGCCCTGACCAATCCCAACGCCATGCTGAGGAACACGCATGGTGACCTGGCCCAGGAGTACCAGGATGCCCTGAGCCACGCCAAGAAGACCAAAGAGGACCAGGCATCTGGGCGGGTAAAATATGTCTGTTCCCTTCTACCTCAGTTGCTGGAAGTCTGAGTCAGCAGTCAAGCTAGTTAGATGAAATCTGCTGCCAGATGGTTTAAATGTTTGGGATGAAGAGAGAAGTCAGCAGTAGAAGAAACAGAATGAAAGTCAGCATATGTTTGGTGTTAGGGACTCGTGTGCAGATCACAACAGTAACAGCAACAGCCCTCTAATGATCTTTCCCTCATAGTTATGAACATACACACACACACACACAAACACACACACACACACACACACACACACACACACACTAGAGTTTGGAAACCCAACTGAAGTTCGATGGGACCCGTCGGAACCCGACAGGCTCGATCAGACTCGGACAAATACAGCATTTAAACTTCTATTTGGCTCTGGTCGGACTCAGACACATCAGCACAGTAAGACACTTGAAATGTAAAATGAAAAACAACTGAATGGTAGGGTATGGAATTCTCAAAACAGTGACAGATTTTGAAAAAAATACAACTGAAATGGCCCCGCCCCTTTCCTTCCAACATCTCCCATCCGAAAAACATGATGTGCAATCATGCTCAAGCGCAAACTCAGATGCACAAGAGAATGGAAATTCTTCCAAATGCTTCCAGGAGGCGGGAATTGAGTATGAACATTTGATTGACGTAAAAACGTCCAATGGTTAATGCAGGTCTCTCAAATGATAGGATATGGTTTTTCAAGCCGTGTCCCTTCCATAGATCACTGACATGTTTAATTCTCTCACTCTCACTCTTTCTCACACACACACACACATACACACACACACACACACACACACACACACACACACACACACACACTCTCTCTCTCTCTCTCTCTCT
>JASCQY010000293.1:12083915-12103130 GCA_030264315.1 Sardinella tawilis | reverse complement strand
TATTACCAAAGAAGAGCTTCCCCTGTGCAGGTGAGGGTCCTACCTGTATGGGTTCACTTACTGTAGGTAGATATTACCAAAGAAGATCTTCCCTTGTGCAGGTGAGGGTCCTACCTGTATGGGTTCACTTACTGTAGGTAGATATTACCAAAGAAGAGCTTCCCCTGTGCAGGTGAGGGTCCTACCTGTATGGGTTCACTTACTGTAGGTAGATATTACTGTAGGGAAGCACATTATCAGCAGAGAAAAACAAAACACTACAATGGCCATTCTCTGGCACTAACTAATTTACTACAATTTGTCTTACTCGCGTTGGAGCTTTTCTCAGATCAGAATGTAAATTCTCATAAGTATTAGTTCAACCTCCACAACATTTAGTCATTTGTGCACATCATAGTAGCAGTTACTCGTTCCTCGGAACAAATTGCAAATGCTTTTGGACATGTGTCTGCTGCTTAAATACAATCCAATGCTGTTTTATAGCATTATCATTCGCTTATGTCATGTCCATCTATGAACTACATGAATACTTATGGATGCAGAATTAGATGCGGTCGTTACCAATAAAACTAATAGTCTTCATTTCATTGCTTGAGTCATTACATACAAAATTGTTGAACTAGTTATCACAATTGCAAAGAGCATGTACAGTACAAATGTGAAGCGTACATATTCAGTGTCTTGTACTCACTTACTCCCCTAACTACAGCAATGTGTAACTTTACTGTAGTTTTCAAATGGCTCTATAAGTTGTGTATAGTGCTGTCTTGAGCATTTACAGGTAGTGTGTTACCGAGTTCTGACCTTTTTTTGCATTGGAAAACACTGAGAGAATAAACTGTCCATGAAAACATGACAAAACCATTTGACTGTCTTGTTCATAAACAATGGTGTCAAGACTCATTTTGACGACACTGGCAGAATAAGTGCTTTTGAGGAATGGACTAACGTTATCCATTTTGAATAAATGCTCCTGAGGAATGGTTTATAGGAATGGACGTTATCCATTTTGAGCAAGTGACGTGCTTTTGCAGGTTATCCTCGAGGTTTTGCAGTTGGTTTTGAGAAATGCTCTAACTGCTGTGCAGCTGCAAATAGTGATGTGAGAAAAGCACCAAAGCGAAAGAGAAAAACTGCAATTAAATGAAAAGTTTTGCTACTTGCGCAATAGTGATACTAATCTGTTCAAGAATAACATGCTGATAGAATCACGAGTCTCGAGAACTCACCGCTCACACAGAATTATTCACTACCATTAATAAAGGCATGCATGTGAGTAGGTTAATTGCAAACGTCAAGTAGGTCGAATAATACACAATTTTTTTGTTTTTATTTTACATTTGGAAACAACAGAGAGAAAACTATTTAAAGAGTTGTGCTTTAAGTACAGTAAATAGAGGTTATTTCTCTAGATCCTTCTTAACCTGTGTTGGTGGGAGTCTGTTGATCACGCCTATTGTAAGCATTAGCCTGGGTGTGCTGTAAGCACTGGTCTGGTCAATAGTTCATTTCCCAGGAGAGCTTGGCGAGGGTTTCCCCATAAATGCATGTTAAAAGCACTGGCTCCTCTCTTAACTCCATTTGACCCCATAACAAGGGATGCATAAATGCTTTCATATGCCAGACTGTTTCTGACACATATAGAGGCACAATTTAGTCATGTCAGTGAAGAGAAAAACATCTGCGTCTCCATCTGTGTGATTGAATAGCTGTGGACAATGTATAGTCCCTGTGAGTTAACCGTGTGTGTGTGTGTGTGTGTGTGTGTGTGTAGGAGATGGACCACACCAAGCTGGTGGAGAGGCGTGCGGAACAGGACGCAAATGCCCCCGAAGGCCTGAAGATCAGCCAGATGGCCCTGGAGGACCATCAGCTGCCTCTGGAGCAGAAGAAGCGGAAGATCGCCCGGAACCTGCGCACCCTGGAGCAAGCCGGCCTTGTCCACAGCGCCAACAAGTACCAGGACGTCGTCAATGAAATCTCCAAGGTAGCGAGCAGCACTGATGATGCCATCAAATGATACCATCAGACGGACACAGACACTGTCTAAAGCATTCCAAACAACACATTGAAATGGTCTCTCTATTGCTCAGACAACACAGTGAGATGGCCGCTCTCTAAGCATGAACCAAACAAGAATACCGTATTAAAGCATTCATACTCTGGCAGTTACTTAACTATACTCCCAGTGTAACTAAAATAGCCAACTGGAGTTAGTTAGTTTGGATGTTACAGTACATGACCTACAGTAATACCAAATTCCAACAGATGCCATGACCATGCACATACAAAGCAATCCTCCTTTTGATTGACAGGACATTCGGTACCAGAGGCGCTACCGACAAAGGCGAAAGGCTGAGCTTGTTAAGCTTCAACAGACACTCAACGCTCTCAATTCCAAGACAGCATTCTATCAGGACCAGATCAACTATTACGACACCTACATCAAAACGTGTCTGGACAACCTGAACAGGAAGTATGTCACAATCACTTTGAAGGAATGGTCCAGTAACCGCTTAGAACTCAGTATCCAGTTTATAGTTTGCCTGGATTATGATCCGGTGTCAGAAGGAGGGAAATGTTGATTAGAGATCATTCTTTTGCTGGATGCAAATCATACCTGTAGACCTGTAGACCTGTAGACCTATAGACCTATTTGAAGGAATGGTCCAGTAACCACTTAGAACTCAGTATCCAGTTTATAGTTTGCCTGGATTATGGTCCGGTGTCAGAAGAGGGAAATGTTGATTAGAGATCATTCTTTTGCTGGATGCAAATCATACCTGTAGACCTGTAGACCTGTAGACCTATAAACCTATAGACCTATAGACCTGTAGACCTGTAGACCTATAGACCTGTAGACCTACAGTATAGACCTATAGACCTGTAGACCTGTAGACCTACAGTATAGACCTATAGACCTGTAGACCTATAGACTTATAGACCTGTAGACCTGTAGATCTATGCCTTTACTAGAGACAGCTGTCCTAAGTGTGTGGGTTTGAATGTTCTTTAGAAATGCACGCCGCTCTATCAAGCTGGACCGGAAAGGAGAGGACAAGGGCAGTCGGAAGTCTAAGCAGCAGTCGCTCAAGTACACGGCGGCCAAACTGCACGAGAAGGGCGTCATCCTGGAGATCGAGGGCCTCCAGACCAATCAGTGAGCCCCACACCTCTCGTCCTCCTGGTCTATCCTCTGCCTCTGTCCTCACCCCTTTCTCTTGTCTCACTCTCATCTCCTGGCCTCATCTTTCTTCCTGTTATCTCCTCTCTCTCTCTTTCTCTCTCTCCTCTCATCTCCCCACCTTTCCTTTCCTCCTTCGCCATCTTCTTCCTCCCTCCCTCTCTCTTCTCGTCTCCAAGCTCACAGTGAGGCTTATCCTGCATCATGTGCTGCAGGGCACTGGGGGCTGGTTGTCTCTGAGCAGCACTGGAGAGTGTAAGCTTGCATGCTGTGTCAGCTCATGGTCACGATGAGTGTAGAGAGACAGTGTTGAGGGTCTTCCTGTCCTCCCCATCCTGTCTGCCTTCCACTGAGTGAGGGGGCTTTCTGAGAACGCCGGCTCTCACACTATGCTCACTGTCTCGGGGGGGCTTTCTGAGAACGCCGCCCAGAAGGAAGTGGCACAAATCTCCCCAAGATGAAAAGGGTTCTTTAGTGTCCCTGTGGACGAAATTAAAATGCTCCTCTAGATCGTCAGTAGATGTTGTTGTTGTTGTTGTAGTTGTTAATTACCCTTTCATAGGGCACCGGGAGGCTTTTTCCTTTTTACGGTCATGCCACCCAAGAATGCCTTGCCAGTTGTGTAACTGCCAGCACTGGACAGCATGCAGAAACATTATCGTTTTATTATGTTCTCTTGACTTCCTGCAATAGGCTTTGCCTTTCTCTTTATTATTACAAAAGCAAATGTGAATAAATAGTTTAACAATGGGGGTTAAACAGTGTGCTGCTGCTGTTGTTATTTCACCACCTCCAGGTTAAAGAATGTCATGTTTGACATCTCTCCCTGCGAGGAAGTCGGGGACTTTGAGGTGAAAGCCAAGTTCTTGGGGGTGGAGATGGAGAAGGTGCAGCTCCACTTCCAGGTAAGGATCAGGAATCAGCCGAATAAGGCTGTGCTCTCTCTCTCTCTCACCGACTCACATACACTCTCTCTCTATATATCTCTTACCCACACACACACACATACACACACACACACACACACACACAAAATGTCCTCACCCAATCTTTGTAGTACAGTGAAAGAGTGTGTGTAGCTTTTTTAAAGCATTGTCATTTCTGCAACCTTTGAATGTAATTTTATGACATTAGAAGCCTCTTCAGATGTAAATACAAAGAGTTGCCTAATCTTGAATAATACTGTATCCTAACTGTGGTGTTTGCAGCAAAATCACTTTGATTGCTTTATTTTCATTTGGAATATGATGTGAAACAGGTGATGCAGCGCAATTTTTTGACAGAACTTTTGTTGCTCACCCTTGATGTCTATTTTAATTGTGTTGCTCACATTGCTGAGTTTCAATTCAATTCAATTCATTGCTGGGAAACCTGTGCAGAGTGGCTCAACAGATTGAGTGTGGACACAATGCTACTGAATGCTCTGCTGCTCGCATGCATTTAGAAGGCAGTGCCAGGCTCAATGTGGCTATTTACTGCATTCAAACTGGTCTTTTTAATGTGTAACTCATATTGATAGACTTGGGAGCACTTCAGCTATTCATAAAATTGAACAATATTGACAAAATTGTTCCTGTTATTTGAGCCTTCATATATATATATATACTGTATATATCTGAGCCTTGTGATCTGTGAGCTGGTTCCCCAGCCCTGAACTCCCCCAGTCTAAACATGCCTCATTCCACAGGACCTGCTGCAGCTGCAGTACGAGGGAGTCGCAGTCATGAAGATGTTTGACAAAGCCAAAGTCAACGTCAACCTCCTCATCTTCCTCCTCAACAAGAAGTTTTATGGGAAGTGAACAAGTGTGTGTGTGTGTGTGTGTGTGTGTGTGTACAAGTGTACAAAGGAATGCACATTTGGGCATGTATGTGCACAGTGTGTGCATATACTGTATATTACGCGTGTGTGTGTGTGTGTGTGTGTGTGTGTGTTTTTGTTTGAATGTGGTCATTGTGTATGAATGTGTATGAATGTGTCTGGAAAAATCTTCAAGCTTTCTCCTAAAGTAGAGGGGTGCCTATGCTCCCAAGAGATGCCAAAGAGGTCACATATCATAACCAAATGCTGGATGATGTGATTGGGATGTGCCTTTCCGTCACAGCAGTTTCTGTAAACAAGACAGAATAATGTTGACGTTTTAGACTGGTATGATATTTAATAAGTCCGTGGATATTAAGTTTTATGTTTTAATTTATAAAATGCTAAAGCTAGACATGTAATAAAGTAGCAAGTACGTGAAGCTGATCTGGCATTGGTTGAAATGTTCCATGGTCCTGTCATCTCACATGTGCACTTGCATCTAAATGAAGAGTGTTGCACAATGAAATGTTATTTGGTGTTGGTATTTGGTCTGTGTCGGTTTATCAGTGTCACAAATGGTTTGTTTCAAAGTTTGTCACTTTGTTTCTCACATTGGTTGTACGTGTGGCATTGTTTGATCAATCATTTTATCTCATGTCAGCACAACACTGCTCTGGGCACTTGTAAAAAAAAAAAGAGAAACAAGAGAAAGAAAGAGTCAGAGATTTGAATGGACTGCATAAAGCACTACTGCCTCCTGCAATGGGATATCAAATTGTCACTGAAGTCGACCAATTCCTGCTCTAGGCTATCAGACTGGCCTGTGGCAGTTTCACTCAACTGGTGCCTTCAAGCTCTTCACGAAGAAACGAATTATTTTAGGATCTTCCAGAGGAAAGCGAGTATATTTGAAATATATATTTTATGTTATGTTGTCTCAGAAATTAATGCTTTTAAAAATGACTCTTACGTGTTGTAAATTAAAGTGATTTTGAGATTCTAAAAGGAGAAAACAAGCAAAAAATAAACGAATTCTACTTTGCAGTGTTGTTTCAGTCTCTTCCTACTCTCTGAATGTTTGTGTCTGCGTTTACCACAGGGACGTGGGAGAGGGCGCTCAGCAGTTGCGTAGTTGCCAGATCAAAATGGCAGATAATGTCAAGCCAAACTTTTTGACTTAAGTGCAAGTGGGCGTTTACATTCAAGCCATAAAACGATGTGAGGCAATCATTCCTCCCCTCGCTCCCTGACCACAGAAAGTGTGTCTGGGTTGCTCTGTCCTCTCCCTCCTCGTTGGCACACAACTTTTTGGGAAGTAGAAAGCGTGATAAAAAAAAAACAGTACTTTTATATTAAACTTAATTGCTAAGCGAGGTTTTGTGTAGGATTTAGTAGTCTACCTGTTGAAGATGATGGCTCAAACCACGATTTTACGGATCTTCCTTCTATTGGTCTTTTTTGCCTCGCTGACCTCCTCGGCTGCAATTAATTCCGTTAATGGTAAGTTATCATTTAAAAGTTTAGTTCTGTTAGCCCGTTTTTAGTAGCGGGGTAAACTTAATTTAGGATAATCTCACATCTTTCAGCAAATTACAAGCTACTGAGTATTTTGATTTGATGCGTAATTTAGCGTAATTTAACTGATTAGCTATATCAACGCCTCAAGACGTTTGAACATCAAGGTGCTGCTTTCGGCTTTACATGTGACATAGCCTATTAATTATGAGAGATTACTTCGTGGCTAATAGTTTATTTCAGATGAGACGAGTGGTACTACACGATTTGCTGTATTTGCCCCTACATAGGCTATGTTTTCAGTGTCTTTCGATATGCTCAAAGTTGTTTTCTCGGGGTAAACAACAGCAATGCCCCCACCCCGTTAGTTTTTATTTTCTAAGTTAACTTTACAATTAGGCCTAAGTTACCACTCAGCATGTTGGCCTACCACATGTAACGTAGCTACTGTTTGTTCTCTCCTTTACATATAAAACAAAGTTAGTCATTGTTTCTGCATTGATTAGATGAATGGAGAGATAAATGAGAAGAGGAATAAATGCTTTTAAAGAAAAAAAGAAAAACATGTTAACAAGCCTTTGCAAACAAAAATGTGCTTATCAGGAGGCCCATTTGGGTTGATTTACGTCAAAGTTTATGGTATAAATATATGATGTGGTATTTTTTTTAATCTCCACAGGTAGTAAGAGCATCCTCCGGACATTCTCTGGATATTTTCGGACAGTTACGGAAGAACCCATTGACTATCTGGATGTCCAAGAAGGTAGTGGCTCAGGTTTTGATCATCTTGCGCCCAAAAAGAAAGTCGTCCACCATGTGAAGAAACAAAATTACATCAGCGAAGAGGCCAAGCAGTACCTCACTGGCCCTATGGTGACAGTCTTCATTCCCACAATGTACCTTATGGTCTTCATCATCAGCGTACCTTTGAACCTCCTGGCAGTTGGCATGTTTTTGAGGCGAGTCACGCCCAAGAAGCCAGCGGTGATCTACATGCTGAACTTGGCCTTCGCTGACCTGCTGTTTGTCCTGCTCCTGCCCTTCCGCATCTCCTACCACTACCACGGCAACAACTGGATTTACGGGCCGGGTTTGTGTCGTGTAGTCACCGCGGCCTTCTACTGCAACATGTACTGCTCCGTGCTCCTGATGATGTGCATCAGCATTGACCGCTTCATGGCGGTGGTCTACCCCATCGACTCGCTGATGTGGCGAAACCCTCGGACGGCCAGTGTGGTGTGTGGGGCCATGTGGGTGCTGTCGGTGGGTGGCGTGATGCCGCTGGTAACCTCAGAGCAGACCATGCACCTGCATGACATGGGCATCACCACGTGCCACGACGTGCTAGACATCCACAAGCTCCGTTCGTACTACCTGTACTTCTTCCCCGTCTTCTCAGCACTCTTCTTCTTCGTGCCATTCATCTTCACCACCGTATGCTACGTGCGCATCATCCAGGCCCTGTGCGCTTCCGACGTGGCCAACGGCTTCAAGAAAACACGTGCTATTTTCATGGCCGTCACCGTGCTCACCGTCTTCGTGGCGTGTTTCACGCCGACCAACATCATTCTGCTAGCGCACTATGTGCGTTTCACCCACCACCATACAGAGAGCTCCTACGCCGCATACCTGCTGGCCATGTGCCTCGGCAGTGTCAGCTGCTGCTTAGACCCCCTCATATACTACTTTGGCTCGTCGCAGTGCCAGAAGCAGGTCGCGGCACTCCTGCGCTGCGGTAGCACCTCGAGTTTGGAGAGAGGCTCACAGACCAGCAGCAGCACTACCCAAACGAGCCGGATCAACGCCATCAAGAGCAACATGAGCAGCCAGTACAGGAAGCTGATGGGTTGAGCCTTCTGCAGCAGAGGGGACGCCTGACGGTGCACGGCCATCTGAAACTGGTGCCGGAGATGCAAGCTAACCTGGTTATAGACTAGTGTTTTTTCAGTTTTCAGTACAGCTCCAGGACATTCATAGCACTGTATTGAAAGTTTTTATCCAGGCCTGACCTGGAATCAGTTGTGTCATTTGCTTGGTCAGAGTAGGCCTAATAATCACAGAGAGAGATTCTAATCAAGCGGTGTTCTGGGGTAGCAAGAGCAAAAACAGGGTGTTGATGGAGGGGGTGGGGATGGGGCAAGAGACATTTATAGGGGGGAGTGGAATATCAACCATTTTCCCCTTTAATGTTATGTGGCTTTTTGAAGTAGCCAATCACACTGTCTGGAACAGTGTTTGTTTGTTTTTTGTTGTTATTGTTGTTGGCACTTGGCTTTAAAAGCATGACCATAGCACAACTATTTAAGCTGTATTAAGTCCCAAAATGAGTGATCTGGGTTTGGTCTTGTTCTGTGCAAAATTCATGAAGACCATTATGGCATATCAGTAGGATGACATGAGATACGCCTGGCCCCCATAAACCATGGGCTTGCCCCATCTACAGTTTACATTCCATGCTTTGCCAATCTTGCAGCTCATCTGCCATATGTACACAGTAGTGTGCCACACCTTTGATATTTTATGCTTGTTGTGCAATGCCATGGAAATGGTCTTTTGAGTGATCTCTGAAGGTTCCTCTCCAGTTCTGCACGGAAGAAAAGTATCTGTTTTTAAGCAGGGTGGGTTGGGGGTTGTAAGCTATGATGGTTTTTTTTGTTTGTTTTAAACCATGTACAGTATAATGTTGAGACTTTTTTTAAGCTACAAAGTCTTTAAACACTTTGAAAATCACATTTGCTCAGAGGGACTGAAATGCTAGCTAATCCATATTTGCTATGCTAGCTGATACATATTGGAATGAGCTAGTAGGACAGGCTGGCCTGCCTGCTGTTAATTGATGTGCAAAGTGCCAAGTCTTCAGCTATCTGCTTGATGCTGATTATACTCTATAATCTTTGCTGCCGCAGCATCCACTTCACCTTTTACAC
Organism: Sardinella tawilis; assembly: GCA_030264315.1. Classification (NCBI taxonomy): domain Eukaryota; kingdom Metazoa; phylum Chordata; class Actinopteri; order Clupeiformes; family Clupeidae; genus Sardinella; species Sardinella tawilis. Next base: position 12,093,701 of record JASCQY010000293.1, on the reverse strand, counting down.
AGTTCTTACTCCACAGTCCTATGTCCTGAATAAAGTATTATAATTAAATACTACCATCAGATATGTGCTGTTGTTGACTTCACAATGACATGGCAAGGGAACATCAGATGTGTTAGATACTAATCAAAAACACATCAATAATGAGTTTCAAAAAAACACCTGAATGGATCATTTCAACAGTTAAATACAGTATAGATATTACTGCCCTCTTAGTAATATAAGCAGTGCATGTCTGAACTGTGAGACATAACATAACCAGCTAATGTAAAGCGCACTTGATGACCATATGATAAAGTATTACAGTAGCCTATGTAAATAAACTTAAGGCTGCACAGCAAGATTAACTGATCTCACACAGCTATTCAAAGTGAAAGAAATTTATGTGTTTGCGCTTAGATTGACACAGTGATCTCTGTAAAAATCTAGTTGTCTTTTCTGAGCAACACAGACTTAACATGTTTGTAGTGAAACTGCATGTGTTTACCAGATACAAATGAACACAAATAGACTTTTTAATAACAGACACACGGTAAACACAACAGAATGTATGCCGGCATCCAAAACCTTTCAAAATATTTACACAAAGTTATTGAGATGCCCACTAACTTTAAATTTCCTACATGAGACAAACAAAACCCTGCGGGAAAATGACAGAAGAACTGATGATGAACTAGCGCAGTTTGACTGTACAAAACAGGAACACCGGACTAACCCATGGATGAGGACAAGCGGAGTAGAGAGAGAGAATAAACTGATCTTCCAACAGAAATGTCTCAGGCTAAAGTGATTAATAAATAATAATAAAAAAATTAAAATAAAAAAAACAAGATAATTAGATATTGATGAAGACAAAAGATAAAAAAGGACAATATTTTATATACACTGTAAAGTTTGCTTCATGGTTCACCATGATGTAACTGAATTAATTCAACAGATTTCCAACACAAGTCTGATGATTCATCTTAGTCTGAGCTTCTTGTTTAGAATTTAGCTGGAGGTTTTTGTTTTCTTTTAATTATCTTTAGTAATAAACAATCATATACCAATACTCATTTTGGGGGAAATGTGTGCTTTGTAGCCATCCTATGAAAAAAAAATACACAATCAAAATGAATAGTAATTAATAGTGAATTAAATTATGATTGTCATGTTAATGCATTGGCAACATAAGACACCTGAAATACAGAAGTACAACACATAACCAAACCTGCAACACTGAAATTCCCCACAAAGTAACACACTCGATTGCACACACACTCACCCACCCACCCATCCCCCCACACACAAACACAAACACGGGAACAATATGGCAGGGAGAGGTCCACTGAGAGCGCAGCAATGACTCCGTCTGTCCACCAAAGGCTACTGTGTTCTCATCTATAGAATTCTGAGTTGCCACCATTTTCACCACAAGTCGTAAAGGAGAGGTTCGGTTTTTAACACTTAAAAACTTTTTTTTTATTATTGTTTCAGACGAAATACAATCGTTAAAATGTTGGTTTTGAAACATCCTTCTGTTAGGCGAATTTTCAAGTTTTGCTGCAGTTTTCAGAATGGCAGCAATGTGCACTTCCTAAATAGCTCCTAAAATGCATTAAACATTCGTTTTTAAAGACGTGAAACTCACCGCGGGCTTAGTAATAGCTTAGTTCAGGGATGCACTGACACAAAAATCATCACAAACCGTGACTTCCTTCATTACTTTTACTGCTACTAAATTCTTTGGCGGATGGATACGGGTGTGAAAAGAGGTCCACTACTGAGAATAAATGGTCAAAAACTGGAAACCTTGCAGTTTGCAGCGATCAGCACATCAGTGAACATTAATGACCACTTGGTAAGTTTCACGTCTTGTTTAATGCGTTTAAGGAGCGATTCAGAGAGTGCACATAGCTGCCATTCTGAAGAGGGCAGGGGAGCAACAGCAACAAATGGAAATTCTCGTTTAGCATTATGATTCAAACTTGTATTTAATCAAAAACGATTACGAAGTATTAAAAACCGAACCTTTGCTTTAAGTCAGGCCAATGCAGTAATTTAATTAACTTGAAATCTTGAATCTTGAGTCTTCTTTTGTTGATTTGGTTTGAAGTGAGAAAAGCTCAAAGATCTTGGATTTAAAAAACACAAACTCCTGAACAAGTTGCAGGAGAACTCTGTGTGTGCTGTTATCTCAGAAGTCTTCATTGGTATCTCAAAGTCTCCAGCTGAAAGCCAAAAGGCGCGTTCTGCAGACAGACAATGGGGACTTGTACACAGTGAGTGACGCAGATGTAAGTCTTTTTTCCTGTCCTCTCCTTACATATCTCTTCCTCTCTGACAGTTTTGTTTGGCTTGCTGCATTTTTTTTGGTCCTTCAAATGCAGTCTGAGTAAAAAGTCATCACCAGGGACAAAAAATCAAATGGTAGAAAATGTGAGCTTGGTCCAGCAACCTCAGCTGGAAAAGATGATTTGAGTGGCCATCATGGAAATCTCCTGTCGCTATAGGTCAGCCCAGCGTCCCTCTGCTCACCTCACACACTCATCGTCATATTGGGCGAATACTGAGAAGAAGACATTGCAGAAGGGACATTAGACATTTAATTTGCCTTTCAGCTGTCATCTGCCTAATTAGCACTAACCCAGGTACAGCAGAGCTATGGTGACAGTTGGGGATACAGAGTCTGTGCAAAGGAAAGTTAGCTAAATGAAACGTTAAGTGGAACTGGAAGTCCATGGCTCCAGTTGGAATGTGCATTATTGGGGCTAGATATCAGGGTTTGTACAGAGTATTTACTGACTGTCTCAAGCAGTAATGTAAATCAAGCTTAACAGTTTCTCACAGCACATGTAACTGTAGCTATGCATAGCACACTGCTCAGAATGCTGGACCTCTTAAAGCTCGTAAACAACCCATAGGAGGTGCTGACGTACACTCTCACTCTGGAATGGGTTCAGGAAGTTCCCTCCGATCTCGCCGTCATCTCGCGGCGTTCCTGGCTGGTTACTCATGCTCAAGTTCCCAGGAGAGTTCTGTAACGGAAACAACCCCCCACCCCCAACACACACACACACACACACACACACGCAGGGAGAGACAAAACAAATGTTTCATAAACAAAGCCTTCAGATCACAATCACATAAAAGTGCAAGAACTGGGAGTTTCAACTGAGTTTGGTTTTGAGGTCCGAGGCAGGAAGAGAGGGGGCTCTAGATCTCTACCTTGGGCAGGCTGTCAATGTCACCAGATCCTGTGGACAGAGAGAACAAGAACACATACACATGACACAAAACGCACTGGACACTATCAACATTATCTGGCCACAGCATTTAAAGCCTCTGACTCTGTAAAATGATACTTCAAATAGAGTGTGAACAGCAGGCCTTCAGTGGCATTTTTGTGAAATGATACACACTGAGAGCAGTCACAACATTCCTTCACTGACCTTTAGGTCACACACACACACACACACAGAGACACACACACACACACACACAGACACACACGCACACACACACAGAGACACACACACACACACACAGACACACACACACACAGAGACACACAGACACACACACACACACAGACACACACACACAGAGACACACACACACACAGAGACACACACACACACACAGAGACACAGAGACACCCACTCACACTGTGGGTCATGAATTATGTCATTTATGCCACCATGGAGACAGAAGAACAATGGACAAGTGTTTGCATGTTCTTTCTTGTACTGCAGTGTGTGTGTGTGTGTGTGTGTGTGTGCGTGTGTGTGTGCGTGTGTGTGTGCGTGTGTGTGTGTGTGTGTGTGCGTGTGTGCGTGTGTGTGTGTGTGTGTGTGTGTGCGAGTGTGTGTGTGTGTGTGCCTCTGCTACTGTACCCAGAGATCCGTTCATGTGGTGGGGCTCCATCCCTGTGATGCTCCCCATGGGGCCCTCAGCTCCAGCACCCATAGGGAACTGAGGACACACAACACACACATACTATACAGTACTGAACACAGCTGAGATAACAGCATTCAGACACACACACACACACACACACACACACACACACACATGTGTGTATACGGGCTCGGAGATAAAAAGGGCACTCCTTCATTTCCCTGACAGTGTGTCAACACACACTTGGCCCCTCCCACTAGCGCTCTCTCCCCAGGGTGCCCCGTCCCTTACACACAGGACCAGTGTGCTGCTCTCCCTAGTTCCCATGCAACACACACACACACACACACACACACACACTGTACACTAGTCCCTTACACACAGGACCAGTATGCTGTTCTAGTTCCCATGCAACCGAACACACAATTCATCAGGTGACGTGTGACAGTTGTGTTTCTGTTTGGTTCAAATCCAACCTCAAGTCACACAGATCCATTGTGTGGCATCCTGGGAACACTGGAGATGAATGAGTGAAGGAAGCATTTCTGCACATTTATACTGTATAACAAACAGAGACTTACTGTAGAGCATTAGCAAATGACAAAGTCTAATGTTTTATTCCTCATACTGATGAGATGGAAAATGTTGTATATTGATAGAAATTACTATTTGAAAAGTTAATATTTGTGCTCCGTAACAGGGAAGAAGAGAATTAGGCCTATGCTACTTGACATGCTAATTTATTTTGACTAGATGCTGTATTGATTAGCATGCCCTAGTCTGCACTCTAGTTTCCGTGTATGTACGTACGTAGGAGGACTCACATTTGGTCTGCTTGTGCCTGGGGGGCCTGTGTTGATCATGGTGTACATGTTGTCCCCAGAGTTTGTAGATTCTGAAAGAAACAAAAACACATCTAGCATATTTGATTTAATACCACTGTAGCTGATAGAACTGATGTTGTGTATTTTTACAGCCAAACCGGACACACACACACACACACACACATTTTATTTGGATCTCAACACAGGGGAGGAAGTACAGATGCAATCAGTAATGGAAATCTGCAGCAGGTCTGAACAGATGTGATTAAACATAAAATGCTTTTTGAAATGTATCAGTCCAGCGCTACTGATTGTGGGTAGATATGACATCTTCGCCTCCAAATGGACAAACTACAAATCATAGCAGAGATCGAGCAGCACTTTATAAGTCTTTTTGCACTTGGTTTGGATAACCCACACAGTTGCAATCCCCACAGAACAAGTTTATGTACATGCCCTGGGCACCCAAATACACACACAGACACACACATACACACACACACACACACAGACTACCTGCTGGACTTGGCATTATAGGAGTCCCAGGGGGTCCCCCTCCTCCTGGTGGTCCCTGAGTGGTAGTGACAGGATCAGAGAATTATGTTACACCCATGTTACAGACCCACAGCTTTCACACCGAGCCAATAAGGGGCAACTCTGCCACGTTTCAGACTAGATTTTGTTGTTAGAGCTAAAAAAAAAAAAAAGACCTCTTGGTTCTTATGACTTGACAAATCAGTTTTGCTTTTATTACTACTAATTGGTTGGCCATTATTTTCATTCAATATAAACTAGAAGATTCAAGTAGCAAACGATTGAGCTAGTTTAAAACATCAAGTTAAAAGGGATTTGCTGCCGCAACTGTGTGGTAAATACAGGAACCAAGAAGCCAAATCATAATATTTTCACCGTTTACATGTACATCAGAGGTGTCAAACTCATTTTTATCACGAGCGACATGAGCATTATGCTTCACTTCAGAGGGCGTTTTTAAAACATATTTCAAGCAGGCCACATAGCTACAGTTCTTTTCTACAATTCTTGTCAAGCTTTTTGAGTCAGGCCGCATGCAGTTCCATGAAGGGCCGGATCCTGCCCAGGGACCATACGCTCGACACCCCTGCTTTACATGTTTCACTTCTTCGCTCAATACCTCTTAGGCCATATAAAGCCTCTGGCAGCAAGGCCACTGCTCAACATAGGAGGAACCTGTGCGTTAGAGGTTTATCATTCTTCCTGCAGAAGGTGTTACTTACTTTGTTTAATTATCTCTCTATATCCGATTTCTGAGACTTGATTGTGTCATGAATAGTTCACTGCATCATGTTCATATATTTCAGGTTCTAATCAGCAAGCTGTAAATAGGGGAACTAAGCCCATGTGGAAATCTCTGATATGAGCAGAGGTGTTGCAGTTTTTTTCAGTCACTAACAAGCATTAACCTATACACTTTAAATCCTTTATAAAACTCTTAACAGAGCAATGCACCAACATCACACAAAAAGCCAAACAGTTAGATTTCTTATCAAAAGCAAACTTTTGTTGACAGAACACAATCTGGCTAAAAATGAAATGTTTGTGTTTTCTTCACACAGAGAACATGTAGTCAGTCATAGTAACACTAACAAAAGTCATGGCATTTCTGAAACCACATTCATTTTCATGCATTTCAAACCCACGACTTCATGGACTACGTTGACCTCAAAACCCTTTACTTTCTGTATGGTAAACTTTCACTTAACTTTACCAATTATATCTGTGGGTGTGTTTAAATGGATTTAAATGGGTGTGCATAAATGAGTCGGCCATCTTACAACAGATGATAAATTTTCCATAGAAACTCTTCAGGAATTGTTGCATAGGCCTACAGTCCTTTCCAGCTCGTAGCATACTTTTGTCCAGTCCAGTCTGTAGTCACACTTTTCAAAACTCAAGAGTACAACCAACCATCAACTGTTTTCAAGTGTCAACACCTGTCAACTTCTCCAGTTGCAATTTTTCCTTTTGTGTTTTCTGTGTGTTTTTTGTATTCTGTCAAGAATGATCATGTGCGATATCTAACAGTTGTGTAGCTGAACTAAGGCTGTAGCACCAAAGATGAATAACTGAATAACTAATAACTGAATAACTGCATAAATAATAACAATAATAATAATAATAATAATAATAATAACAGCTGTTGTCAACTGTCTCTGGCAGTACTGTATTTAAGAGTTTGGATATGAGATCTCCATTTCTGGCACGCTGTGTGTAAGCATTTGCGAATGAGACAACATACAGTAGTTTTGGTGTTTGGGTGATCCTGTATGTAAAGGAAATAACTAACTGTAGGCTATTTAGACTTTTGAAAATAAGACTACATTTCGGACAAAAGCTTTGACCTTGATAAGGATCACCGACGGATATCTCTGATGCTCTGGTCCCCGTTGTAGCACAATGGCCATTGGCCGAGCTCTAGTTTAGTTCAGCCCAGAAGTTGGGACAGCTGTGTCCAGGTCTGACCTGGTTTAAGTTCTTTTTGATACCACAAGGTTTCAGAGGCATATCGTACATCTCCAGTAGTGATGTCATATTGGGATGAGACCAAACATCACTGTTTCAGGGCAAGGATGCGGTGCCTTAAGCCAGCCTTTAATCCCTCCCGGCCTTTCAAACAAGCCCAACTTGGCACATTTCTTGCCATTCTAATTTCCCGCTTCAATTTTGCACATTGAAGCAGGCTATCTGTGTGTGTGTGTGTGTGTGTGTGTGTACCCTTCCCTTCTACAGTTCAGCAGAGAAGGAACTACACGCAAATGTGAAGATAAAATAACCAACATGCGTGTGCTGTGTTGGTGTTACTTCACTTTTTCTGCTCCAGGGACATGTGCCTTTGGTTTACATTGACACATACTGCAGGATTGCCACATGTCTGCAAATGTCATGGCAGGTTTACACAATCAAACACCTACTGACTTTCAGTGGCCCATCCTTTAAATCATTTATCGTCTTTAAATGTAGGCGTAGGCTGCTGGACATTTCCTCGGTAACATTATATCTTATGCTGACCTCATCTCTTTCATCACTCTTCTACATGATAAGGAAACCTTTAGGCATTTTACATTATCATCAGCTGACACACCTCAGTGTGTCACATTATTGAAATCTTTCAAGTATGTGTCTTAAACAGCACAGTACACTATAGTACACTACACTACACTACACTACAGTACACTACACTACAGTACACTACACTACACTACACTACACTACACTACAGTACACTACACTACACTACACTACACTACAGTACACTACAGTACACTACAGTACACTTCACTACACTACAGTACACTACACTACAGTACACTACACTACACTACACTACAGTACACTACAGTACACTACACTTCACTACACTACACTACACTACACTACAGTACACTACACTACACTACAGTACACTACACTACACTACACTACAGTACACTACACTACACTACACTTCACTACACTACACTACAGTACTGTACACTACACTACACTACACTACAGTAAAACTACACTACACTACAGTACACTACAGTACACTACACTACACTACACTACACTACACTACAGTACACTACAGTACACTACACTACACTACACTACACTACAGTACACTACACTACAGTACACTACACTACACTACAGTACACTACACTACACTACACTACACTACAGTACACTACACTACACTACAGTACACTACACTACAGTACACTACACTACACTACACTACACTACAGTACACTACACTACATTACACTACACTACACTACACTACAGTACACTACACTACAGTACACTACACTACATTACACTACAGTACAGTACAGTACAGTACACTACACTACAGTACACTACACTACACTACATTACAGTACACTACACTACACTATACTACTCTACACTACACTACACTAGAGTACACTAGAGAATGTCAGTTGGGCTCTGCTGGCCCAAAGGCTTGAGCCAACTTTGCAAGTAAACTTTTACTGTAGTAAAAGTCCACAGTGGAGCTGGTGCTGCTGTGAGCTTGTGCTGGTGTGTGTGTGGGGGCAGAGGAGTAGCAGCACTTACCACATAAGTCCCTGGGGAGGCGGAGGAGTACGGAATCTAGGACGGAGTGGGCGGGAAACAGAGAGCAGAAAATTAGGAGACACAGAGGAATGGGGTGGGAGTTGGGTGTAGGGGTTGGTGGGGGTGGGAGTTGGGTGTAGGGGTTTGGTGGGGGTGGAGATGAGACGGACTTTGGGGTCAGTAACCCTAGACAGTAATGATATTGCTGTTTGAGTCCATGGTGGCTGTTGTGGGCTGTTTTAGTGCTGACTCTGCACTCACTGTGTTGGCATTGGGGGGGTTGGGCCAAGGCCTCCCTCCGGCTGGACCCCTGAAAAACACGCAGAGAGACAGACAGACAGAGAGAGAGAGAGATAGAGAGACACACACAGACAGAGACAGACAGACAGAGAGATAGAGAGACACGCACAGACAGACAGACAGAGACAGACAGACAGACAGAGAGAGAGATAGAGAGACACGCACAGACAGACAGACAGACGGACAGACAGACGGACGGGGGTGGCATGAGAGGAGAGAAATGAAAACAAAAGAGAGGCCTGCAGGAGCCTCACAGATGCCACTCGTTCCCCCAGGCAAATAACCATCCAACCTTACACACACGCAAGCATGCAAGAACACACACTCACACACATATGCACACAATCAATCTCTCTCTCTCTCTCTCTCTCTCTCTTTCTGTCTAACACACACACACACACACACACACACACACAGAAAAGCACTGGAGCCGTACTGTCTGCTGAGCCATCCCTTCTTTCTCTGAGACAGGAAGCTCAGAGAGAGAGAGAGAGAGAGAGAGAGAGAGAGCGAGAGAGAGAGAAGCATCACGCTGGTCAGCCCCAGCAGCCCTGGCACACAGTCAGCAGGCCGAGCGCACCCTCAGAGCTGACCTTCCTCACGGTCAACACACACATCACACACACACACACACACACACACACACACACACACACACACACACACACACACACACACACAC
>JASCQY010000293.1:12030541-12042218 GCA_030264315.1 Sardinella tawilis | reverse complement strand
ATTTTGAATGAATGGTATTCTAGTTGATAGTGGCATGAGGCTACAATGCACATTACATGAAGCGTCGGAACCGCACGTTTCACACACGTCCCGAACCGTCACAAGGGAACCGAACGGTTCGGATTTTTTCCATGAACCGTGCCACCCCTAGTTCAGTCAGGTAAAACTTAAGTATTATCAATTAAGAGTGACACTCTACAATTAATATAAAAACCAAGGAAGATGGGGGTGGAGTTAACCCTACCAACGTGTGAGATAGATGAAAGCAGCAATATATGTACACGTCAGACTAAGAGTGTGTATTTTCACATGTAACACATAACATGGAGACTATCCCCTGGGTCTTTGGGGGTTTGTTTAAACAGTCGCAACACATGCTGCTGTATGCTGAGCTCTCATACTTATGGAGTATTGGCAGGATTGTTCAGAGATCCACTGGTCAGCCAAATACTGTATTGAAATGGGGGATGTGCAGGCAGACTATGGACATAGTACAGATTTGCAGCATTGTTTATGATGGCCAGGGTCAAGCTACAACAGATCTAGAGCCAATCAGATTGAGGGTAAATGGACTTGATTATTTGCGTGGCGTTCCCTCATAGCTGCCTCTCTCCCTGTCACTCTGTTTTTCTGCCAAGACCAACATGAGCATCAGCGAGACAGGGGAGACATTTTAAGAATTATGCATCTATTTCCCCAGCTGACAGAGAGCACACATGCAGAATCCCCTAAGCACACTGTAAATCAACAGCCCTTTTCATATAGAGCATTGTTGATGATTGCCTATGACGTGCTGCTGTCAGCATCAATAACCATTAGTGTGTGATGAGGGAGAGAACCCCTCCCTCTGCTGGAATGTATAGACAAACAGCAGGGAATGGAATGTATAGAAACACAACAGGAAGCCAAAGATTTGTATTGACACCAAAATGACACCAAAATGAGATGTGCAATTTCACTGGGTGTGAGAGACACCAATGCAACTACATGACTTTTTAATGCAACATGGTGTAGGAATCAGTGCCCTCATGCACTGCGTTTCTGTCCATTTAAGGTGAAAGATCCATAGCGGGGTGTGCCAAAGAATAGAGGCAGTTAGAAGTTAAGAGTAGTATTACCATTACAGCAATTCTGCACAAGATTAACAGCAGAAGTACAGCAGAAGAAGTTCTGACTGGATGTTACCTGGCTAAACTCAGACCTTCTCTCCGCTCAGAATTGCCATCAACTAGGAAGCTACTATTGTTATAGCCTATCAGTAGACCCTGTCAGACAACTTATACAGTAACTAGCACTTGGAATAGAACAGATTGAAATTGATCATAGCAGGTCAGGCTTCTTGACTACTCGGCATCAGCTAACATTACAAGACAGGGAATCAAAACATGGATACTCCAATTAACTCTTATCTTGCCCCCATGACCTTCCCCATGTCATCCCCAATCAAGACCTCCGCTCCTCTCTGTCTCGTATTGCTCCAGGCTCTTATATTAGCAGTAAGCTACTCACATCATAAATTATTACATTTTCATCCCTTGAGACCACATTTCATTTTATTAGGGGCAAAATGCAACAAATTCTTCCTCCCCAGTTGTGTCCTAATTTCTTTGCAGGAAGTAATCAGGGAAATATTGTCCATCATTTACAGCCTAGAAAACTGAAAAACATCTCAGCTATAGTCTATTCTTGTTCTGACATGCTTACTGGGTACCATGCTATACTACTACTTTATTATCATTAATTAGGTAAATCAACATAGCCTACTTTTGAACACGCACAGCACAGCTATTAAGTGGCTTTCTTACCATGCTTTTGTGTCATAAAGTTAATTTAAAATGTATATGTCCAACCAGTTTAGAAGCATTGAAGTTTAATACCAAAAATCCTTTAGATTTTCCCTTTTCGCAGGTTATTTGTATTTAACTAATATGAGTTTGCTTTCATCTTGTGTTCAATTAAAGTAACTATCTTAAATGGAACAATACTCTGGAATGGAATATCTCTCTGACATGACATCTTGCTGCACTTGCAATTAGCATGTGTCTGTGTACCTGTGCTGGAGTAGCATCCATTCCTCGCATGCAGGAGACACCTGGTTGCTCCTCACGGCTGCCAGGCTCATTTCTGCTCCCTATTCATTACTTTTACACTGAGCAGAAAAGGAGGAAATGAGCACATGTTAATGACATACTCACTCAGCACAGATAAAATGGCTCTGACTCTGCACATACGTGTCTGGCAGACTGCACTCACTGTGCTCCAGTTCATACAAACATAACATACACTGGGTTTCCATCCAACGTTATTCATATTCGCATATAATTAATTTGGCTCACAACTATGCGACTCTGCATGTGTTTCCATCAACTGTGTAATGCAAATAAGAAATGAACGTGAGGTTAACCATCAACTTTATACGCATTTACCTATAGTCGCATCAAAAGTTAAACCACCTCCCTGAAGCGAATCGAATTTATATTCGCATTAAGGGACTGATTCGACTGTGCAGGTGTTTCCATCAAGGATTTCTTATTCACATAACCTAAATTCGCATTTACAAGTTGGATGGAAACCCGTCTAATTTATTCATGGTTGACAAGAAGAATGGCATCAAATTGTGTACTGTAGTACTTGTTGGGTAAATGGCATTAAAATGCATCGTGTAGCAAAGCTGACAAACCAATATTCCCATAAAGTGTGTTGGTGACCCACTGACTGCAGCTGAATGAATGTTTAAATGTTCTCACACAGCCCAGTGCTTTGGGAGGATTAAGGAAGCCCCTGATTTTGTGCTCCAGGATGACTTTGAGACTGATTTAATATCTTCACAGAGAAAATATGTTCGGCCTGCAGCCAAATCCCTGCAACCCCTGGATTCAGTTGGGGGTGGTCAAAATGATGATCCGTGACTTCAGGGGATGAAGGATAAGAGTTGTCTCAGATTAGAGGACGGTAAGACCACTTTCCCACATTTTCTGGTTAGTGCATCTGGACCCACTTCAGAGTTAAAAAGAGACAAAGTATTTTGTGTCTTTAAGATGGTGCTTACAGTAACAATATACTGTTCTGACAGACAATATACTTTACAGTAGGTCAGCATAACACAGCAGGCTCTCATCAAAGACTTTTCACCCTCTTATTGAGGTTTAAATGGGTGCTTTATCCGAATGCCATTGCAATGTCTTCTTCTTTGCCTTTTAAACAACTGAGTCATTTCAGCAAAAAATACACAAATGAAAAAAAAGAACAGGGTTGGGGGTGAAATATTTAAGGAAGCCACTTTCATGTAAGGTTAGGCTAATTAAGGTTGTCGAGATAAACATTATGGCAGCACATCTCACTCACAAACAGCCACAATAAAGTCATAACCATTCACTAATTAGTTAGATAATTAGTTGTGTGATAAGGGCTGAGCCCTGTTTATGAGAATCCCTTCAGGCTTGCACAGAGCTGTCTGGCTCAATCTCTGCATGTTTAAAATGTGTTCTCAAGTTTGAGAGCAACGGGACAGTGACCTCACAGGTGAATGGTGTGATAAACATTTACCAACTCCTGTTTATTATGAAACATGCAATTGGTATAGCATATAATCAATACAATATGCTACCAAGGGCAACGACAATGTACTGTATGCACAATTGACTCAAATATCCAAATAACCTGTCGGGTATTTTATTTACGATACAATATCAGACATAGAATCAGTAAGACTGAGGGTAACAACTGCCATTTCCATAGGAAATCTCAGGGCTCAGATAAGTGTCCTACTGCTTGAACGGGTCTTGGCATGTGAGGGCAGTAAGAAGGGGTGTGGCAGGGGAAAGCGACAGGATAACCACAGAGATGGTTCAGCCCCTTCTTGTTACCCACACTGTTCTATCTCCTTGACCAACAACTCAGCTCCAAGCCTGTGGACCAGATCTCTGGGAGAAGCATCTTCTGAGGGTGCATTCTGTACACATACACTGCACTTCTACACAATGACTTTGTTGAATTTATGGGGAATAAATGACTGAATGCTCTGGATGAAGATACTGTAAGTTGTAGATCCAGGGAACTATTCCTTCTGCCAAAATGTGGTTCTCGGTGTTTATAATATCATCACTTATTTATTGTAACATGGGAAATGCACTGGGACAAAGCTTTTTACTCTTATATAACTAACTTGAATTGTTTTTTTGTACCAATAACTCAAATGCAATTTATCAATAGGATCAGGCATTCAGTGTTTCAGAAAGGGTTTCATTTGGGAGAAGGAGGAGGATAAGATAGCCTATATGTAGCCTACCCTACCTCAGCGACTTATTGAAAACTAGCAGCAGACATCCTAGTCAGTGTTAACTCTCTCCTGGCCTGGCCTCTCCTCTCCCTCCAGTGGAAGAAAATGTGAATTAGTTAATAACTGCAATGTTTAATTACTGTAACAAACACATAGGCAACACACGGAGATGAATAAAGGTAAAAAAAAAAAATATTGACATTTTTTAAAACAACGTTTCGATGGTTTTCGGCCATAAGCTATAGGCCTATTAAATAAATTTAATTCGATCGATGACCTATTTTTTATTTTAATTTATTTCAAATTTGGATTTTTTTTCTGACAGTCTGTAAGAACATTGCTTATGTGGGCTAAACTGACAGACAATGTCTGAAAATTCCAATAATTTAGCGATGATTGACGACTACTGTAGATCATCTCTCAATAAATTCTCCTAACACATCTATAAGATTGCCAATAAAAGTTTAGCCCATGTCAGCTCGAAAACCTCACATCATGCTTTTAACAAACATTTGTTCTGTATTTGTCACCTTTCCACTTATAAAGAGCAGTGGTCCTAAGATGGAAAGTCGCCCCTAAATGTAGCTTCTCACCTGTGACACGTGTCTAATTAGCTTACCCCAACTCGCTGACTAGTGTCCACACATCTCGGATGGACAGCGTGTGTGCCCCTCCTCTCCTGACTAAAAATGTGGGTGTATCGTCAATGTCGGAATGGAACTTGAAGTCGGTCAGCTTACACATCTTAGTCTTCTTGTCAGGAGCATCCCAAGCAACACACCGGCTCGGGAACCCATACAGAGCCAACAGGCACAGGAAACACAGAGGAGCGCAGCCGGGAACTGAGAACAAACCTTCGGAAAGGGACACAGGCAACACAAACGCATCTTTACAGTGGGATGTACTGGATTTAAAGGAAGAACTCCTAATTTGAATTTATGTGGAATAACAAACATAGTTAAGGTATTGCTTTTTGGTTATAAATACACCACAGTTATTGCTAATAAAGTGTAGAAATGTGCTAGATAATGCTTATTTATAATATCCTTATACATATCAAATGGACAATTGCTAATATTATTGCACATTTTATTGCGTTAACTCTCCACATCCGGCTGTAGGAGAAGCTAATGAAAATTCGAGAATTATATGTCCAGTAGTCGGAGGACCCAAGTGCCTGTCTAGGCTATGTCAGATCCAGGGCATTACAGGTGTACATGTATATCTTAATGTAGACCTACAGTATAGACTATTTCGAAATACCTCTCTGTGGAGATGATGGAGGTGGCTCTTGCGCTGCACTGCGAGGAGGATAGTGGATTCAACCTCTGATGCTTTTCAGCGAATCAGACGGAGGGGATTTTCACAACTTTTCCCATTCATCACTGAATAATATTCAGACATTGGTTTGATCCACGCTTAAATCGATATGGGGTAGGCCTATGCCAAATATTCCCAAGAAAACATTATTGGAAGAGTTTTTGCACTCTTGCTGGGTAGGCTATATTTTGATATCATTACATATCCCATTTTAACTCTTAATGTGTCAAACTTTAAAATACTGAATAGCCTTTTTCCCCACAAGTGACCTTCATATGCAACAAGGATGCAAAAAAATTGGTCTGGCAAGGATTGTAACGGACAGAGGAATTAACTGCCTAAGGTTAAATGAGGTGAAAATAGACCATTCTGCACCGCCTACTGCATCCTTGCCGTTAAGTCATAAGTTCTAAAACCCGGTGCAATCTCTTGATTAGCCCAAACTTGAAGCTACTCTGCCACATGTATAATGTTTTATACCCATCCCAGTCCTAGAGTCCTAGTTTGAGTGAAAAGTGCTGGTTTGCATCTGTGTTTGCTTACTGACCGCACTATTTTGACAGGTTTCACACTGTCCGCTCGCGTTGATGTGCTCGCCACCTAGCATCCACACATTTGTGACTTGCACCCACGGGGGGTTACAACAACTGAATATTCAGTTTCACCACCCAGGTTCTCGAAGGAAGTGTCGTGTCGGACAAATTGCCCCTAGACCACCAGGGCGAGGGGTCAGACCACATCTTTCACAGCACAACTAAGCTATCCTTTTACGCGTGTGGAGTGACTGGTGGTCACTGGTGTAATCAGATTCTACATGCAGGTCCACGGACATTTAAATGGACAATGAACTTTTGTGATGCTGATGTGATACTTTTATCCTATTGCAAGTATTTGTTTGTTTGTTTTATAGATCAAAGATGTTACTGAACATAAAGCACATCCTGTGGTTACTCTGCATATGTCACACAACCGTTTTTGGTGAGTACTTTTTCATGTCAACTGTCCTCTGAAATAATGAGGAATTACATAATGTGACTGTTTGCTGAAAAAGAGATAGGACAAGAAAAAGTCTGTTTGTTTTACTGACTGATAAATATTGAGAGATATGTAAGGTGGTGGTGGTGGGGGGGTGCATGGGGCTTGACTCACTGTGTTAAGGAATGTATGTGTACATTTGTGCATTAGATTATCCTCATACATGATCAATGTGGCTAACAGGTTAGTGGTAGGATGTGGATAGGTGTAGTGTTAAGAAAACCCTCTCCACTTGTACTCCTGATGGCTTGATGATGAAGTTACCTGGGCTAGTCGTGGGAGCATGAGTGTGTTTCCCAGGCCCCACTGTGGACCATTCAATTAGGTCTGGCTCACTGTCTGGGCAAACCAGGTGGTCTCTGCCTAAAGTTCAAGAGCTACCTTTGCTGCTCCATGTTGCCCCAGGGTCTTTCCCACCTGCCCAAAGCATTCCTCACCCAGTGGGGTTGGGTGTTCAGTCATCCCAGCTTGTCCAGTTGTTTCCATGCTTTGGGAAAAGTAGTGATTCAGATACTGGCTTGGAAATAAGAGACCAAGACTTCCTTACTGCAGATAGTTCATATTAGAAGGAAAGTTAGTGAAATATTGTTCAGCCACAGTTAAGGAATGCAGATCAATTATGTTACCCAAATTTTAAACATAAACTATCTTTCACTCTGATAGTTAGTGTGTTGTTGTTGTAATTTCTGTTGAACTTGTAATTGAATACAAGATCAGTATTTAACCTGAAGAGCTGACACTATATGTTATCAGTACTGTACGTCTGAATTGATTGTTGATTCGCTGCTTTCAGTGTCTTCGAGTCTCGTAGTCATGAGGCCTGTGAGTGGCTCGCTCTCGGGCCGAGTCTCCCTGCCGTGCCACTTCTCCACCGCGCCCACGGGCGCGCCCGCCATCACCGACGCCAAGCCCAGTGGCCCTGCTGGTGGCCAGGACTACCTGCGCATCAAGTGGACCAAGGTGCTGGGCGAGAGCGAGACCATCGTGCTGGTAGCCCAGAACGGCGTCATCAAGATCGGCCGGGGCTATCGGGGCCGTGTGTCGGTGCAGAGCCACCCGGAGGATGTGGGAGACGCCTCTCTGGTCATCTCCAAGCTCCGTGCCAGTGATGCTGGAACATACCGTTGTGAGGTCATGTATGGCATCGAGGACACGCAGGACATGGTCTCCCTCAATGTTGATGGTGAGTTGGAGTTCATCCATATCTGCCTCTCTTACCCTTGGAGGAGTCTGACAGGAGGTCTGGTGCTGCTAGCTGTTGGATAAGTGACATATGACTGACCAGATGCACCTGGATATGGTGGTGGTAAAAAAAAATGTGATGCTGGAATGTGTGTGTGTGCGTGTGTGTGTGTGTCTGTCTGTCTGTCTGAGTGCATTTGTAAGTAAATATGCCAATTACCACACTGACCCAAAATTGTAACCCTGCATAATTCTCACCACATTCCCTTCTAGTGCTCCTTCCATAGACACAGCTGTGTCTTAGTTAGTTTCTACTCTTTCACTTTGCCTGAAGACAGGCCAGATTTATTTCCATTTGATAATTCTGGGATGCGTTTGACATGGAAGTTAGTTTGGATCAGAGACAGCTGTTTCATCCCAGCCTTCTTTGCTCCATTTACAGTACAGCAGTTTTCTGACTGAGAGAAACGAAGACATTATTCCTTCCTAGCAGGAGCATTACAGTGCAGAATTGCAGTAAATATGCAACTTGCAGGATGTTTGCATGTTCATATAACGGTCTTAAAAAAGAAATCCTGGGTGAATGAATTCCATACCCTGTTGTCCGAGGCCACCAAGGCTGTCAGTAGGAAAAAGAATGAGGACATTTGATAGAGCATACTGTATGATAAGATGATATATGAAATAGTGAACCAGCATCTAACACGAAGTGACCAGGGCACAGTGTCTTACCTTCAGTTTCCCTTTGCTATATGACCCATTCAGTTAACACTGGTTATTGGCTCGTTATTACAGTCTATCAAATTCTGAATATGTTGAACGATGGTTAGGAATGAGTTGTATTATTATTATTGCTGTTTTTACAGTGTATTATTTATTGATTTATTTATTTATTTTCAACTGTTGCTCGAGTTTTAGCGTTTTCTTGTCCAAACTCTTATGGAAAAGTACACAGATATTCTTGACCAGCCCTGCTGATATTTAACTCATGCTCCTCCCCCACAGGTGTTGTGTTCCATTATCGAGCGAAAACAAGCAGGTACACCCTCACGTATGACAAGGCTATTCAAGCCTGCCAGGACATAGGGGCCACCATTGCCACACCTGACCAACTTAAATCAGCATTCGAGGATGGATTTGACCACTGTGATGCTGGCTGGATCGCAGATCAAACAGTAAGGTAAGAACCAACCTACAATCTCCCAGAAACATACTTCTATTCACGTTGCTTATCCATATCTTACTGTTCTCACTGTTCTGAAGGAGCTGCCGTACAACAATGTAATGGTATGTTGTCAGTATCTCTGTATATAATGGTGGATTGTGTTGGATTTAGATACCCCATCACCAAACCAAGAGCCGGCTGCTATGGCAATCTCAACTCCAAACCTGGTGTCAGATCGTATGGTTTGAGGAAGCCAACTGAGGCCTATGATGTGTACTGCTTTGTGGACAAATTAGATGGTAAGAGTTGTTACGTCATACACATTTATGGATGCAATATGTGCGTGGAAGTTTAAGTTGTTGCATAGAAGAAACACCCATCTTAAAAACATAATTACAGTTCTGTGGTGTGACCCTTAGTGGTTTCGACTTAGACATGGGGTACGCTGACACTGTTTCAACACAGGCAGTGAGTTCTTATTTGACATTCCAGAGCTTGCAAAAGACCAGAAAATATGTGATAATTGATTTCACTAATACTTTTGGCACAGTGACATGGAAGCCTAGGATGAGCCAGAGTGAAGATGCTCATTCTGACTCCGATGTATCTGTAGCTGACACACTGCACTATGACATTGGCATACCGTACCAATCACGCGTGGTTCTGCCCCTCGTACTGTACCTCATTGGGTCCTCTCATTGACAAATCCTCTGACACAAACACATGAGACTAAGTATGTAAAGCTTGCTCTTGACATTTCATTTTTTTAGAGCATCTTCATGATTAGTCTGATAGAGATTCTAACAGAATGTCTTTTTCTTTTTTTTTCAAATGATATTCACCTGCTTCACTGGTTTAGTTGTAAGTTGTATGGGACTATGATAGGGATGAAATTCTTCTCAGAGGGGGTTGAAAAATCCACGTCACAGAGTTATGAATCTGGGGAACACCAAAACCTTCCAATGTCACGCCCAAGCCGGAGTTAAACATGTGCTTCCCTCCCTGTTGACTCACATGTAATTCAGTAGAAAGAGCAGACAAAAGCATTTGATTCAGTGTATTAAAATGCTGTCGGGGACTATTGAAAATCCATAGACACACATGATGAGGTACATACTGAGACAGACTTTCCAGGTGTCCATGAATGCTCACCTTTTATTGGTGGTGCAGCCAAGGTCTAGCATGTCAGTAATTAAATCATGTTCTCACCCAGCATCCTACAAAGCATGCATTCATAGCAGAGCCTGTTTTGAGCAAAGGCTGATGATTCAAGAGCTGACACCCAGCCAAATTGCTGACCAGATGCGTGCGTGTTTGTGCCATCCAGGTGACGTCTACTATGCACCGACAACCACGAAAATGACCTTCGAAGAGGCCCAGGAGGAGTGCAGGAAACGAGATGCCGTTCTGGCGTCTCCGGGGCAACTGCATGCCGCGTGGAGACGGGGGCTGGACCGATGCGACTACGGCTGGCTCTCCGACGGGAGCGCCCGCCACCCGGTGGCCCGTCCCAGGGTGCAGTGCGGCGGCGGCCTGCTCGGTGTCCGAACCATGTACCGCTTTACCAACCAGACGGGCTACCCGGAGCCCACACAGAAGCTTGGGGCATACTGCTTTAAAGGTAAGAGTTGCATCTAAACTACTCTATGCAACTTTGGGGAGTTTTTCCCAGAACACCATGTAAACAGTAAGCCCTTCACACAGCTCATTAGCTTGACCTCACTACACTTTGTAGGCCTCATGTAGACACAACATCTATCAACTGCCCACAAACACAAACAGATGCCATATATGGTGAGATGCCCAAACGTGCTTCAGTCACTTTGTCACTGTGTACAGTATGTGAGTCCTCTTAGTCTGTGTCGTTTTCCTTTGGTGTGTTTGGTGCTGATTTGACTGGAAGAGTTCACATGAGTTGAAGCTAATGGGCACGGAAACTTTTACAGGGGTTTTGTTACACAGTCTTGCTAATTCTCCAGTGATTCCTTGACCTCACTTTCATTTCATTTTTGCCTCACACCCATTTCCTCAGCAGCCAATTTGAGCTTGGCAAGCAGGAAAACTCAACTGTAGTTTTTTGAGTCTTATTTCAGATCTATTCCATGTCAGAGATTTAAATTCAGTTGTCATCAAACTGTATTGATGGTCTACCCTGATGTGTTGTGTTAATTTCGGCTACACATGAGCAATGTGTTTTTTAACTGAATCAGTATCCATAGTCACCGATGATCTCATCGTGGTTACAAGACAGGACCCAAATTTTACTCTCTGCCACCATGAAAGGCAGTCATTGTGAACTCACCAACTACGTAAATCAGTTGACATGAGTCAGCCATTACAAATATTAGCCACTAAACGTATGTAAGTAAGATAACTGCAGTTCTGTGTCATTGTGCCATGTTACGGGCTTGTTCCCGAATCCATTGGCCTCTGGCTCATTGGTGTTTTGTGGGAAGTGCTGAGATAGCATCCCCCCTGGGCTTAGCCACCCCTCCACCCCTCCACCCCTTTTCACTTTGTCACACCACTCCCAGCTTCCGCTACCGCCTTCCTCCCTCCCTGTCCTGACCACTTAGCATTTAGCAGTGCAAACGGCAAGCCCCGCCAGAGCCCTAAAACCAACGAGCTCTGGTGACCTTTGACTCTGCCCCAATGGCCTATCTGCTCTTTTAGATAGCCTGCGGGGGGGGGGGGGG
>JASCQY010000293.1:12019239-12029970 GCA_030264315.1 Sardinella tawilis | reverse complement strand
TTTTTTCTCAGGGACGGGTGGGTGTACTGCGTGTCAATGTGTGTGTGTGTGTGTGTGTGTGTGTGTGTGTGTGTGTGTGTGTGTGTTTGTGTGTTGTGTGACTACTCTGAGTTGGGTGGGGCACAGCGGACTCTCTAAATGGTCTCCCTCCCATGTGATTGCATGGGCTTTTCTTTGAGTAAGTGTGTGTGTTCATGTTGTGTGTGAAGTAGAGCCAGGATAGTCTGAAAGCTGCAAGGCACAGAGGCTGTCATAAAGGCTTAATGCCATAACAGAGACGGTTGATATTCAATATCTTTGGTCATAATGTACCGTATATATAGTGTAAGAATTTGTCATTTCAGAAACTTTATGTGAGGAAAGTGCATTAACGATATCTGTCAAGGACATGCCTGGACTTGGCAGTGTGTTTTCTGCTCCAGTGATAATGTGGCTTCGCCCACTGTTAATCCACAAATACTCTATGACTCTGGGAAAAAGCAGAAAAATTAAATATAAAAGATTAGTCAAGTCAAGTCAAGTGACTCAACCTTTTTTACTTTTATTTCATTGTATTTACTTTGGTAGCTATTACTCTGACTTACTTATAAGTGAAAGGGCAAAAATAATTGGGAGGAAAATAAAATCAAACGTCACAGAGAAGGAACTTTAGCTGACATTTCACAATCAAAACATGTTACTTCCCTCATTGTCAGGCTGTAAAAGTGGTGCCCAGAAACCACAACTCAATGATTTGGTTTCAAGAGGCAACGCATGAGTAATGTTTCATAAGAACTACATAATAATACTGCATATCTCCAAGACAGTTGAATAATTTCTCTCCTAAAAAAGGATTTATAGTTATGAACATCTGTCACCATAGATTTAGTATTATAATTTTCTCTCAACAAAGAATTCTCTAGGGTATTCTGTTTACCCGGTTGACAGATTCAATCTTCTCTGCATCACATATTTCACTTTGATATACTGAAATGTTTTGCAGCTCTCTTATGTGCAGAGTATGCATCCCATAGGAAACAAAATGATCTTTACTGTCATTAAGACAATGATTTGATGTTGTTTCTGAGTAAAGTTCTCTAACCACACTGATTCCATAAAATAATGCACATGTGACAAATCAGAATAAGAGCTTGCTAAAATGATGAATTATAATGTTTAATATCATTGATTTTTTTTGTTTGACCCGTCAGGTAGAACAGAGATGAACCAAACCTCGTTTGTGGATGTGACGGTATTCAGCACCACTGCTGCTCCTACTCTGACTCCTGCCTTCAGCCAAACCACCTCCACCTCCACGCCTCTCCTGCTGGAAGCCAGCACGGATAAGGCCGCTCCAACAGAGGCTGCTCTCAGTGGAGATCCCCTGCATGGAGGAATCTTCACAGAACCCCCCTCCATGTTCTCTGCTAGCATGGCACCGCCCACAGTGACTGAAGTTACAGACGGTGAGTTGGAGGTGGTACCTACAAGCAAACCAGATGACACTGAAGATGAGACACCGGCAGTCTTTGACATCACTGACTTTTTGGGGATGGACCTGAGCCAAAGAGGGCCCACCCCAGTTCCTCGTGGCGATGTGTTCAAGGATAAGAAAGATGATGAGGAAACCATCACTGTAGGTACCATTAGGCCCGATGTCCCCTACATCATCCCCTCGATAGAGTCCAAATATGCCGCAGGAGTAACACAAGAATATATCCCCAAAGACTTCACCACAGGGGATGGGGATTTGTCTGCTAGCGTCTCCTCAGTTGACGCATGGCACAAGCCTGTTGAGGAGCACACAGCGGGCACAGAGCAAATCACTGGTACCCTTTTGCCTGCTCCAGAAGCCTCTACGACGGCCTTTCCCGATTATGGAACTGACTATGAGATAGGAACTCAAGGCCTTGTTGAGTCAACACCACCCCAGCAGCCTGCTTCGGAGACATCCAAAGAAGCAGCCTCTTCAGTAGAGTCAATGGAGCAGACAGAGGCGTTCACATCGTCACCGGTCACAGAGCTCTCTACCTTTACCACAGTTGTATGTGACACAGACGTTCCTAGTACAACCGCCTCAGCCACAGCTGAGACTGGGGTAAGCGGCACCTCTCATGCAGTTGAGGGTGAGACAGAATTAACAAGTACCGTGGCAACAGCACCTGAGGGTGTGGAATCAACAGCAGTCACGTCTCCGTCAGAGGAATCTGGAACGACAGCTGTGGATGTTGACAGGTCCACAGGGGAATCGATTTCAGATGTAACAGAGCAGTCATCAGTGCCAGTGACCGAAGACGAGGAGACCCTCACAGCCACAGTTTCTACAACTGACAAACATGTCCCATCTCCCTCCATGGCTTCTGCAGTGCTTGAGACAACGCTCCCTGTTGAGCAAGTCACTGTGGATGATGCTGACCATCCTCTGGACAATGTCTCTGGTAAGGACTTTGCTCTTTTTATTGCCCACTGCACCTTAGTCATTGGAAATAGCACAGAAGATGTGTAAGTGGCAGTGTTGCATGGCTTTAGTGTTTCTGTGAATAAGACTGCAGAATCTATGTGTTCATTGAGCCACATATGGTCAGAGAGATCATTGGACGCTCTGTAGGTTTCTGCTGTCCAGGGTGCTGAAGTAGCATTCCTGCCAGATCTAATGTATAGACGAGTGTGGAAAGAGCTGCAAGCTATGGCTGGTATAATGGCAGTTTCCCTTACACATCAGCATTTTGCTACAGACTTTGAATGATATTCAAATCTGTGCAAAGACAATTATGTCCTGCAATCCTGGCATACGTTTTTCTAGTCAGTCCCTTCATTTGAAATGGTGGTCTTGTTATGTGGACCATTGGAAAGGAAAAAGCGTGACAGAGCTTAAGTGGGGAATTCAGGAGTCAAGGACTTTGTGTTTGTTTTGAGCTGTAGGCATGGAGTCTCTGAGGCATTCACCCGCTTACTGAGTTGTCATTGGTCCAAACACTGAGATTACCCATGCTACAGGGCTCAGGCTTGGCTTTCAGGACAAAAACCTGTTACATTCCCACCCAGCTGGATCCGACTGTCCAAGATCCAAAGAGGATCTGATACAAGAGCTGTTTTGACTGACCAGCTTCCCTTTAGACTCTCCTCCACAGTAGTAGCTAAGGACTAACACACTTTGGACAGATGCATCTGCAGTGGCAGCAGCCCTCTGGGAACTGCTCTCTATGGTGGAGTTGAAAGCCTGTTTGATTGTCCTTAATTTCTCATTTGTTAAGTGTATCCATCAGACACATAGCGGATAAATCATCTAATTATGACCCTAGCCTCTATGTCTGTGTGGTAAACTTATTCTGTCCAAAGAATTTTGTTTTGCACGTTTGACTTTCTGTCTCTTCAGTTATTCTTCCTAAAACCACATCCACACAACAGGCCAAACTGAAACTCTACTGCGTTCTCCAGCTCCTCTTTGCAGAGTCAGTCAGAGGGCGAAACATGTAACTATTGAGATGAGATGAAACTCTTAAGAAACACTGTCTGCCGCCCCACATACACACGCCACAGTTCTGTATTTTTGATGGGGAAAAAGACTGAGAGCAGCTGAAGCCATTTCTAGGCCTGAGGAGGTGAATGGGGTGATTTCTGTGGATGACCCAACATGTTCCAATAGCTTTCTCAGGGAGTCTTGACAGTTAAGATCCTGATTGCTTTTCATGATGCTGGCTTGCTATGAGTCAGACTGGGATGTGCTTGTGGAATAATATTGAGATCACTCTCTGTGATCGATGTAATTAATTAAGTCAACTGAGTAATGTCCCCATGCAACTTCAATTTTTTCGCATTTTAAAACATCCCCTTGATTATTCTACTGTACATGACTGTCACAGGACTATCATATTTCATTCAGATTCCACAAAGGGGATTTTATCTTTATAACAATCTAAGTGTAAATAGCCTATTCTCTTCCCCTGGATATTCCTGGTTTTGGTTCTTTTTTTAAAACCTGAGGTGTCTGTGAGCCTGGTTGAGAGTAGAACTGGCCTGCTACCTGAACAAACACAGATGCCCATTAGCACACTGCTTACTGGACGCCTCTCTGAGGGTGATGTCATCAGAAGTGTAAAGTCTCCCCAGTTTGTGGAGACAGCTGAGCGGCCAGGGACAGGCTGGTTTGCTGGCTTGCTGGCTGGCTGCGAGTGCAGTGTAGACTGCCTGACTGACTGATGATGGGTTTTCAGTGGTGCGACTTGTTGCGCAGGATAACGAAGGCACAAACATCTAAGAAAATTCACCATAAAATGCTGTCTTATCAATGATTAATTTGCATCATTTTGTGTGCATTAAGAAAAAAAAATGGTTTGCATATTTCAAACTGTTGTTTTGTCGTTAATGGCTGTAGAACGTTTGCTGCCTTCTCATTCCTATGTAATTGTATTAGCCAGCAATAGCTTCATTCCAGTGCAACATTCGAGAAAAAAAAGGAATTTTGCATGCTGGTGTGAGATGCTGTTGAGAGGCGACAGTAACAATTTGTGCACGTACAGTAGTAGTGTGTTTGTGTCCTTTTAACAGCTAGTGAGTCAAGTGTGCCTCTGGCTCTGAAACGTGCAGGAGCCTGTGGTGTGTTTTTTATTACAACTCATGTGGGCTATTAGTTTATTACTTACAACTCATGTGGGCTCAGAGCACTGGAAACGCGGGCACTGTGAAACAGGACAGGCTGGGGAGGTGGCAGAGTTGGAGAAGGACGGGCTCTAGAGCTGAGGACTGTTGCCTTCCCATGGTTGTGTGGGGTGGAACAGGTGTTCATATCTGCACTGCTCTGTCCATGCAGGTGTTACTGCTTCTTCCAACCACTAATCTGGAGGAGAAATAACTTTGTAGCAAAGGCTGCTTTTGTAGCCAAAATGTACAATTGTGTGTGTGTGTGGGCGTGTGTGCGTGCATGCGTGTGTGTGTGTGTGTGTGTGTGTGTGTTTTATCATTATTAGCTGTTTATAGGCTGCTGGTTTGCTCTGCTATGGCTGAGATCACAAGCTTCTGTTTTGTCAGAGCATCCTCATCAACTGTGCAGCCTAAGCTGATACTAGCTGCTTGGATTTGTAATACTAATTTCTCAAAAGTCACATAATGAGCCCCTGGGGAGCTTTTGGGAGTTTGGTAGCACATTAGAGGCATTTTTTGAACTTGCATTTGTTGACACAGCTAGTGTCGTGTACATTCCCCTTGTTAAATCGCCTCTGCTTGGGTTTCAGCTGGTAGATATGTGGACATGTGTTTTTTTTTCTTCCCTGCCTGAGGTGGGAACACACAGCATAATTAAGAGAGAGAGAGAGAGAGAGAGAGAGAGAGAGAGAGAGAGGCAGTGATCATTTCATAAATTCTCTTCTGTAGGCGACAGTGGCTGATAAATTCTCTAACAAATGGCTCTATTCCTACACACACACACTTGTCACATACTTAGCTGTGAGGGAATGCCTGTGACTCACTATGTAATCTGTCCCAGTTGTGAAGCTAATGGGACAATAAACTCAATAGAGGGCTGTGGAAGCTTTGGGTGACTAAGCCCCGAGGGCCCTTGCTCTTAATCCTGCCTTTGTGCCTTTGTACACCAGCTTGACTGTGTCTACAATCCTTATCCAATCTGGCCTCCTCACCCCTCAACTTACAGTGTACACATGTTAAAACACCTGTACTGGAGCCAGGGAAGATAAGGGGCATCATTTAGCGTTGTAGCAAAATAGCGTTGCAATGGAAGCAAGCTTCTAACATAAAAGCTACGTAAACAACTTGCCCACATTACTAAACTATTTTGCTGCCTTGCTAAAACCGCCATAACTCCGTTCAGGTTGCATCGTTTCGGTTCATTTTTTGTCCGCTCGTTGTACTTGACCACTGCTTCCACTGGAATGTAGGTTGGGACATGCCGACATTCCCCTTTACAGTAATAGGACGTCAGTAGTGCTGTATGTGTATTCTGTAATTCAGTGGTGATTATCAACCTTACTCATTTCATTATAAACGATACTATCAGACGGCCAACTTGAACAGATATTCACTCTAGTTGTAGCTCTTTAATGTTTGTAATTAATGATGCAATTATTACGTTTCATTGCTATGATTTTTCAGAATGCTGAATTTGTGAATAGTGAATCTATAAGTTGCTTTTTGTGTTTGTTGTCCAACTAAGTCCAGGAAAATCTTGTTGAATGTTAATTGAATACACTGCAAGGAGTGACTCTCCAGGGTGTTAGATAAGTTGACACTAACATGCTCAGTGGCTTTGGAATCACATTTATGCTGTCCTTCATTTTCAGAGAAAATATTTAATTTAACAAAGCAATCATGATAATCTCCCTATGCCGTGCTATGGTTTCACTTATCTGATAACTTCCACCTACAGTTTTGCAGTCTGGCTATTTCACATCTCCAAATTACAGTATATTCATGAGCTTCTGCTGATGTCTTTTTTGTTCCAGCTTTGCTGTGACCAAGTGATGCTGGGTTGTTCACAGCTAAATATAATATAAAGTAATTTATATAATTAAATACATTCAGACATTTTTGTCCTCTTATCTTTCTTTCCCACAGCTCCTGTGGGGGAGTCTCAGTCTTCAGGGACCACTTTTCCCACTCTCCCAGATGATATAGATGTAAACAACACAGTCACAATTCCACTGGTGTTCTCCACCACAACACTGGAGCCTGACTACAATAACATTGTCCCCTTAGTAGAGTCAACTCCTACATCTCTACCTCTCATTTTGCCAGAGAACGAAACCCTCATAGATGAAGGAACCACAGAGACTGTTACACAGGCCTTTAGACCATCTGCATCAACAACACTGAGAAGACCCACCTCCTCAGTCACAGAGAGACCAGACCTACAGTCATCAAGCCCTTCTATAGACTCATATAGAGATGATGGTTCAAGTGTTTCCCAAGGAAGTGTCACCACCAGCCAAGTGGGACTAGCAACTCAAACTGAAAAGCCCATTTCCCCAACAACAGAACCATCGCCCACTGCAGATAGTTCGGAGAGCTTTAAGGGTACTCCAGTTAGCCCAAGTACTGACACCTCAGATTCTCTTACAGGAACAGTCACTGTGCTGCCACGTACACTTACACAAGGTCAGACACAGTCAGTGGAATTTACAACAGCATCATTTCACATTACCACAGGTGAATCAGAAGAGGAGGTAGCTACTGTGTCTCAACCATCCATTATGAGGACAGAAAATGTCTCCATCACACAATCATCCACAGAATTTGCAGTATCTGTGGAAGGTAGCACAGACAGCACATCAGCAGAAGTCACTCAATCAGTCCAAACAATAACATATACAGATACCACAGAGAAGGCTACTGAGATATTAGTCCCCCAGTCAACAATAAGGCCATCATTTGTGGCATCCACCCCAATAGATTCAGAGGGCTCATCAGGTCAGCAGACCACTTATATGTTTACAACACAAGAAATCACATCTCATTATAGCACAGATAGCCATGATGAGATGTCAACAGTATCACAAATCCCAACAACCACACAAGAACAGATTACAAAAACAGATGAGAGATCCACCATTGCTGATGCCTCAGAGAAATTATCTACAGCCACAGAGGAAACTGTTTCAGAATCTCAGACAAGGGAAAATATTTTACAATCTTTAACCACACCAGTCTCACCTGTATCTACTGATGAACAGACATCCGCATCTGAAACACAGTCAGTTTCGAAAAGTACAGAAAAGTCTGGGACAAAAGGAACTCAAAGTCCATCAGTACACATAGATACAGAACAACCATCCACAGTTGAAACTGGATCAGTCTCCACATCTACCTTCAAGGTAACATCAGAACAGCAAATGACAGATACTGCGTTATCATCCACTGCACAGTCTGTTGAGCAAAGTACAGGCAAACCTGTCACTCCCTACTCTATAACTCCTGCAGAGAGCTCGGGTGTCACAACTATGATCTACTCCACTGGATCTGGTACCACGCTAACAATGACAGCTGTTTCCTCAACTCTTGAGGACAAAATAGTGACCACATTACCTTCAACAGAAAGATCCACAGAGGATTCAGCTGAAGGGAGTGCAGTAATCACAATTACAGATGTTCCCACTGGCTCTGCAGAAGCACTTGTGTCAGAGACAACTGCAGTTTCATACTATACACCCAAAGATATCTTGGAGGAACATTCCACAGAGACATCGATCATGGAATCAACAGCTGTTCCAATGTCAAAAGAGGCATCCACATTCTTAGATGTGGAGGGTTCAGGTCTGCATTCTACAGCTAACACAATTGAAGTGTCGACTCCATCATGGCTACAAACAGGTTCAGTTGAGACAAGAACAGATGCACCTGTCACACCACTTTCTGTCCCCCCTGAGGAAGAAACCACCAGAATATCACCTAAAGACTCCTCTTCTACAGCTTCTACAGTGTTTACAGAGGCATTTACCCTACCAGATGATTTGGGTTCAGGGTTCACCACAGATGTGGAGATGTCTGTTGTTTCTCAAACATCAACTCCTGCAATGGCAAAACCAGACCAAACGTCAGTTTCATCTGTTCCAGTTTCAACGACAGCCAAGCAACATATTGCTTCCACAACAGCAGGTCTGGAAGGTTCAGGCCAGATGCCCACTGATATGTTCACCACCAAAACTTACACACCTCACCACAGCACAGTATCACACATTTCAATGACATTAGGACTCAAAGAACCCACTTCTAAACCCGAAGGGTCTTCAACTGTCTCAATTATTGACACATCAGAAATATTATTTCCTTCAACAGTAGAAACCATAGCTGAAGTTAAAACCTCAGAAATAGTCACTCATGCACCCCACTTTACACCAGTAACATCAGTAATTGATGAGGACATGTCAAGCTCAGAGTTAATATCAGTTGTGCCAAGCACATATTTGCCTGATCATTTGTCCCCTACACCTTCAGAGGATGAAATTTCCACAGCAGCACCTTTCATTTATAAAGACACTTCTGAGGAGCAAAGCCCAGAGCCACACACCACAGAATCATCACTGCTGCCATTGTCTTCCAGTCAAGCCACAAGTACAGAGAGTACAGACATAGCATCCACAGCATTGTCAGGAACTGTCTCCACATCTACATATAAAGATACCTCAGCAGAGCTGTCAACACAGCTCGCAACCATGGGATCAACAGTGGTGCCGTCAGCTTCAGTACGAGCTACACCTGGGATGGAATTGACATCTATATCAACAGGTGATGATGGTTCTGGTCTGACTCCAGAGATGTTCACTACAGGAGGTCCTTCTCCTAGCTACAACACAGCTACACATGAAGGTATATCAACAATATCACATGTTACATCACCCTCAAGGGAGGAAAAACAGCAGACGCCCACATCAGGAACACCATTAACTGTTCCTGTGACAGACTCCTCAGAGACTGTTTTGACTTCCACTAAGGATGTGATTCCTGGCACCAAGATCTTTACTGTTGAACCTCATCTCTCGTCAACTGGACCAAAGTTTGAGGAGAAAACAAGCTCAGAGCTTCTGTCAGTTGCACAAAGTACACAAAAACCTTCACCCTCCCTGCTACCGACTGATTATGGCTCAGGAGATTTTACCATCCAATCATCAAGCACAGAGGAAATGCCCACCTCTGCTCCCCCACTGCTCTCAACCGAAAAGCTATCAACACTGTCATCCTCTTCAGTGGAAACTACAACTGGGACATCAATATCAACAGATCATGAAGGTTCAGGTCAGCAGACTCCTGATATGTTCAGCACAGCAACTTATTACTACAGTGCAGTGACCACATCTGCCGTGCAGATTTCCACGTATTCAGCAGAAAGGCCTGATGAATTGTCCACATCTGTGTCTATTCATACATTCATCACACCTCCTGCTACCAGTGTGGCTACTCAGGAGGAAATATCGACAGGGTCACACATTCCAACAACTGCTGCTGAACAAACTGAAGAGACATCTATATCTGAAAAAACAACATCTGTGGCCAGAACTGATGCCACAGAGAAGCTTTTTAGTTCCACTGAGCAGAACATTTTTGAGCTGGCTACCACCCATGTGCCATCAATCACAGAGGAGGAAAAACTTGAGATATCAACATCAGGAACACCATTAACTTCTACTCTAACTGATTCTTCAGAGACCATGTATATTATTGAATCCCTTCCACCATCAGTTGGACCACTCTCTCCTACAGATAAAACAAGCACTGAGTTTCTATCAGCCGCTCCAAGTCCACAAACACCTTCATTCTCCTCCCAAGCAACTGTTGAAGGCTCAAGAGATGATACCACCAAGTTATCAAGTACAGAACAGATGGCCACCTCTGCACCTTCACTGTTCTCTACTGAGAAACTGCTAACAGTGCCAACGTCTTCAGTAGAAACAACATCAGACGAGGATGGTTCAGGACAGCAGACTCCTGAAATGCTTTCCACACCTCATACACCACACTCTGCAACATCATCATCAGCTCATCTTTCAACAGAGGAGGGTTCAGGTGTTTCTGTCCCTGAAATACCTGTACAAACTCTTACCACAACTGTTGCAGCATACGCAACCTCAAGTGCAACAATTACACCTGACGTACATTCCATCACAACTCACCCACTTTTGGATAAGACATACAAAGACATTACAACAGAGACATCTACCACAAGTCCATCAGGAATGACATCAACTGCTGCAGTAAGTGGTGGGATTTCTACATTGGCAGATGATGATGGCTCTGGTCTGACCCCAG
>JASCQY010000293.1:11963933-11975776 GCA_030264315.1 Sardinella tawilis | reverse complement strand
AGATTTAATATACCAAAGAGGCCTTCACTGGAGCTAAGAATGGTTTGTATATCAAATCCATCATGACCAGATTTACCACATACAGCAGGTCTCAGGTAGGTACACTGTAATCGTGACACATTAAAATAAAGTTTTACCCAAATTATTATAGCAAAGCAAAACCAAAATAATTCTTCTGCCTGTTCCCAGAGGCATACATGCACTGGTACAGTTTGTTGAGATTGAAAATGAACAGTTTGGAACTGCAAAGAAATATGACATTGTCTTTTAGCATAGAAATCAACCATCCAACTTGCTTCAGTCTAAAAGGACAATCGCTGCATAAAGTCACAATAAAAACAAAGAATGTATCAGTTTTAAAATACCTAAACAATTTGAGCCATGGGGAGAGACTGATGAGAAACACTGAGCATGCAATGTAAAATGTCACGCATAGGATGGGAAAAGAACATTTCATTTCAAACTCCCTGACTGTGTGCTGTTTGCTACAAAGGGGCATTCAGAATGTCACACCTGTCGAGCAAGGAAGTTATTTCACTTGCAGTATTTTGGCAACGTGACTAACCAGAGATATCATATCAATATGGTCTGATTATGCTCTAAATATGGGTTGTAAAAAGTCTTTATTGTATTCCAGTATTTATTGCATCAGTAGCCTAACGGGTTGAGGGTAAAACAAATGTATCCTTTGATATATAAGGAACTATTACAGTATATGTATGCTGAGTAACATACCTATAAACATATTGTGACAACAATGCCTTAGTTCCGTTCATAACTATTGTGGAATATGCATGTGAAACAAACTTTTCTATTTCACATGATTAATTCAGCTTAATAGGTTGCAGATAAATTAATGTGACTAGTATGACTAGTATTATGCCGTACTCATGTCTTTCAACGCAAGTTAGTGAAATATGCAAAATCTCAACTCTGGAAAAATACAGCTGCACAGCTGGAGAGTTTAGAAGGAGCCAATATTTCAGCATCTTCGCTAGTGCTGCTGATCAGTGGTCACATGGTATTTGTCCTCTCTGCTCTATTCAGTGTGGAGTTTTTTAGGCGATTAAACAGCCCTTTGGGGTGATATGATGCATGGTTCTAATTCAGTCCTCATATCTACTTGAGATGAGTTCTGATCATGTGATTGGATGCGTGGACAAGAGCAAATGACCTTGCCTTCGTCCCCCTAAGGAGGCGTTTTAATCGGCACAGAGTCTACAAAACTGTACTTTGAAATTGTGTCTATTACCTTGTAAAGTCTGTATTATTACTGTGATACACAATTGCACCGGCATGTGTCTAAGATTATATTCATTAAGAGGTGAATAACAGTTCCATGACAGATATTAACTAATATTGAATATTCAAAACCATTAAAACTACTATAACATTTAAACCTTTGCTGAAAATGTACATGAAGATTTGTTTCCTGATTTTTCTGTGTTTTTTTTTTTTTTTAATCATTTTTCAAAAATCCTTTTAACTACAGTAATTAGCTTATGGTAAAGGTATCATCTGTTAATCACCTGAGGAACATGCAGATGCAGGTGGGCATTCGGAATTCACAAAGCAGAAATGGAGTGACAAGCATGGTAATTGTGACCAATATGTTAATCCAGCTGACAGAGCTGGACCGACATGGTGATCTCATCAGGCTTGAGGCTGGCCCTGAAACTAAATTAAGCATCAACATGAAATCTCATGCTATGCTAAATCTGGAAAGGGAGAAAGAGAAAATGTGTTTAGCAGTAGTGCATTCTATGTTCATACACTTGGCCCACTTTTGAAGCCCACAGGTACCTCAATCTGAAATAATATGATTAGTGCTGAAAATGAATGGCCCTGTGCAGAGTTGCTCCAATTCTGTCAGTGGCTCCCCATGGAGAAGACAAACAAGATGGTGTTTTCCATAAAAAAAAAAAAAACAACAACCCTTTTAAGCAACCTCTTTGGAGAAATGAGGATTTGGACATCTATGGCGTCTGCCAATTTAACACTTATAGACACAATATTCAGCATCAGTTTGAAAGGTTAAAGGAATGCTTTGTCCATAATCAACTGTTCCAGGTGATGACATGCTGTCAGTGGGAAACAGAAGGAGAACATTTGGTACAGCAGGGACTGACTAGTCTTTGGTAGTGTACTTAAAAAAACGGCTGGGCCATTGAAGCTACTCTGTGGGGCAAGTATACAGAAAAAACATGAATTTGCCCCAGTGTAGCTTTAGGAGTCAGCTTTCTCTTCAGTCTTACCAAATTTGTAACAAATTTTCTCCTTTTTTTTCTACTGACAACATTCAGTGACTGATTACTTGACAAACTTGCTTTGTTCCAAATGTCAAACTAGAGTCCAACACATGATGGCAGAAAATTAGAGGTGCTACAAATTAATGATTTAGATTATCCTTGTCTCAGATAACAGTCGATGGTCTGCGGTCTCTCTCTCTCTCTCTCTCTCTCTTTCACACAAGCCCCCCCCCACACACACACAGTCCAATCTAAAATGACCCAGCTTTGAGGCCTGGTCAGCTCAAACAAATGCAGAGCTGTGGCTTGTCTCAGAGGGCTTTTCCTACCCATTGAAGGTCTTTGACAGAGCGCTCTTTTAATGACCCCTCCTGTAGGCCTCCAGCGCTACATGAGACTCCACCTGCCACTCAGATCCTCCACATGCACACCCACAGTCAATCAGGGCCTCCCAGCATCCTCTGCTTGCCAAGCTGCTCTGCAGAGGCACAGCCATATTGAGGGTCTCTGATAAATGTCTGAGGGCACACACACCGATACAGTACTTAGAAAAGGCTCAATAGAAACCAAATGGCTTATGATTAGTTATGGTATAACACAAACACATACTGTAGTGGTGCTAAACTACTAACAGTAGTGTTCCTTTTCCCCTGCCTTGCACATGCAATGTGTGGCTGTAATGTGAGGGTGCCATTTATGGTTAAAGAGGTGTTGTGCAACACCTCTCACAACATGAGTGTGATAATATCAACTCCTAATATCACCTAGCTCATTATCTGAAAACAGCACTTTTAACATAGATATTTAAAAAAAATGCAAGTTTTTTAGCATTTGAAAGCACCAGGGCTTAATATGATGATCTGTAAACACCACCTAGATTTCATTACTTTGTCCATCAGATTGCTTGATCTTCAGCGCTGACGCTGATAAGTAGCCTATGTTTTGCTTGGTAGCTAGCCGTGGTGCTAGGATGTCAACAGCAGAGATCATCTGTGAGTTGTGCTCACTGGCACCTCCCTATGGTTAAGGGGGGAAATGAACTTAGTCCTCCAGTACGTGTGCAATGGACGAGGGAAACCTCTGAAACTCCCCCAAGCTCATAACTTAGTGCAAAGGTGGGTTAAACCTCCTGCAAACAGAAGTGGTTTGAGTGATGACTGGCAATCAATCCTTTTATTTGGGCTCTTCCCAGACTATGGTAGAGAATCAACAATAATATCAGGGTCTGAAGTGGCAACCTTGTCCTTATCACTGATTCAGTGTCCTTCTGGAGGCTTGCAAATGTGCATGTATGAATATCTCCACAGTGACCATGCTCCCAAAACATCCCAAACTGCCAGTGCTTGCATCTCCCCTGTTACAAGGTTGAGAATAGACTTTTTAGTCTTTTACACTTTCCATGGCATGGTAATGGTGTGCTAACATTTGAGTACTAAGACAAAATGAACTATTCTAAAATGTGTTTATTTTCCTGTCCACAAACAATTGATCTGAAAACGGCATTGGAATCTTACAGACAGCTTGATTTAAAGTCATTAATTGTTACCTGGTCTGCAGCTCAGAATTTGGCCACAAATGCCTGAACGGAATTCAATATATTCCCAAATGTTGCTGCTGGAATAGTGGAATGCCTTTGTTGAAACAGATGTGTTTTTGCATGTTAGAAGAATGGCTCTTAGGATCTGTTTTTTTTTTTTAGTGGGAACAGATGCTGTTATAATCAACAGGAGAGCTTGGTCTTCTGTAATTCTCATAGGTCAGTCAATTTCCCCTCTTGTCCACGCCAGTAAAACCTCTGTTACTGTGTTTGCCAGCCAGCATCGTACCACCCAGTCCGTTTTCCTCAGTTTCTGTGTCTCAACCAAACACAGCCAAGAGCCACAGGAGAAACACTCACCATCCTCCATGTGTTATTTCATTCAAACAGCAATGTCCACATCAAGACAGTGCAGGCCGTCTGAAATGTCCTGGCAACACTGAAGGCAAATGTGTTAAACATGCATGTCATGCTTGCTGCCTGCCATGCAGAATTCCTTTGGTAAACATCACATGATGTGAATTTCCCTCTCCTGATAGGTCTGTAGTGCTTCTAGAAGTAGCTTGTTTTGAACTGAGTAGGATGTTTTGTTTTACATTCTGTTCACAGACAGCATACTGCTTGGACTGCATGGAATATTCCGAGAGCTAATGCGAATGAAAGTGGAATATTCATTTTATATCAGGGCAGAGCAGATCTCTTGATGGAACAGATGTTGCTCAGAATGCTATACAATAAATAGAAATGAGATTATTTAAATGTAGATTATTCAGAGGGACGGAAGTGAATATAATATTGAATACAAATAATAAAATAATTACTCAAGCTAAACCAAAAAGAAATTAAATGAAATGCAGAAAGAAAATTAAGTGCAGGAAGAAATTGAAATTGAGAGTTTCCATCCAGAAAAACTCAGGAAGACCTTGAAGCAACATGGATGAGAGCTGCAGAGAATTCAACAGTTTCCAAACCCTGATAAGGGTTACCAATGACCTCAGCCTTGCCTGTGAAGTCTTGCTTTCTAAAGAAAAACTACAGAGACGAGATCTGGGATGGATGTATTAGTTTTAAATGGAAAGTTATTGTATGGCTAGTCATGGAGGCTTGACTGTTTTTAAGAAAAAAAGTAAGAAAAAGCGAGTCATTTGTATAGAGTATTATGTAAGGCCTTAAAAAGAGAACTTTTGTTGGAGAACAGCAACTTAGTGTCACTTCATGTCCGCCATATTTCTCTGACATACTTGGAAAGTGAAAGTCAGTTGTCTGCAATTCAGCAAATTCTCCACTAGATGCTACATACTGAAGCTTCAAAAAGTGTGTGTGCTGTATGTGTCTGTTTCAAGAGCTTAAGCTCCATGTATAACTTATACCATAGCGGAGCCCAAGATGACATGGGCCTGAGGGTCGACACTTTACCATCCAACATTTATTTTTCTTAAGACAGCGAAGGAAGGGCATCAGGGGGCATCTGTCACCAGATTTCTCCAGCTGATAAATATTTTAACTCCTCATCTTAAAGTGATTTTTGCTCTCTGCTGTACAGGCCACAATATACACTATTTTCTGCCCGGACTGATCCACTAGGCTATTTATTTCTTTATTGATGTGGGAGACTACCAAATCCAGTGGATGACAGTTTGCCAAAGTGTTTTGTAAACTTGTAGATTTTGTACAAAGTGGCATACATTTGGACCATATTGAATTTCTCTGTAAAAACTCTCTAGAGACCAGTGCATCCTACTATGGCTGCCTTACAGCGATGCAGCATCATTTCGCCAGTATTTGAGATCAGACTATTTATTTTCTAATCATCTCCAAATGAATTTACACTTACTGTATATGAAGGTCAGATAAACACAAGTGTTATTCCCACTTGACATCCAGAATTTGCACTGTGCAGTTCTAGGTGGACAGTAGAAAACCACCACAAAACGAAATAAAATCTTTTCAGCCTGACATGGCTGACTGTATTGCTATCACACACCATTTTACCCTTTAGGCAAAATGCACAGTAGGAAGTCAGCCTGTCCCCACAGATGATGAGTGTCAGGGGGAGGACCACTGTGTTGTTTGTTGCAGAGAAATATGCATGTACCTTCCCTGTCATCAGATGGCTGGAAAGACAAATTAGACCCAGTGAAGTAACAAGAGATATAGAGTAAGTGGGATGAAAAGTTGTTTTTTAGACAGAACATTAGAGCTGAAAATATAGATCAGGTCCAAGAGCCGGCCTCTTCTGTGTTCTGGCCTAAGCTTAGTGTGGACAAGGACGTGGGTCTCCTGTGTGTAGTTGGACAAACTTCTGCAGATTCCAGAAACAAAAGAATTTGGCTATGTAAATATCCCTAGGAATTTCTTTCTTTCTTTCTTTCTTTATTTATAAATGCACTGACCTGAACCACCCCTCTGACTTTCTGTCATTTAACAATTTCAAAAGTATTAGTCTACAGTAGTGTCTATCTGGCAAAACCAACAGCTTGAATCCTTTCATTCTCTGGTATCATGACTGAGTTTGACATCTCTCTCTCTCTCTCTCTCTCTCTCTCTCCGCCACCCCCTCCTCTCTCTCCACCAAGAAATGCCCTTCCAGGAGCAGCGAGAACTGAGACAGCAGGGGTGTCGCCAATGTCAGACCACATTATTGTCAGGGCTGAAACACCTCAGACAACCTGACATAGATTGACTGCGTGAAACTGAGTTGAGTTGTCATGAGACAACAAGGTGATTTCAGCCGCCGCCGCCCCACTTATGTTCCTCTCCAGAAGGAAACACATAATGAAGCGAACGGAGAAGGGGGTGCACGCACACAGGCTTTTGATTGATGCCCTGATAGATGTTATTATTTTTTTTTCTGTACACTCTGAATTCATGTGGGGGAAATTTTGCACCATTTCTGCATCATTGCTTTGTTGAAGGACGCCTTTCTTGACAAGTATTCTCCTTCAAGCCCTTTTCAGTTCCGTAAATTATATGTAAATTCAATTTTTCCCATTACTTCTGACTGCCATAAGTGCCACAGTGTAATAAAGGAGTCAGTTAAAAGAGAGAATTAATGTCATTTTAGTAAGACACACTTTGAATGAGTTCTCTTCAAAGTGTAAACGTAAGCGTTGTCTCTCACGTACTGCATGGAAAGGATGACAATGACATGTAACAAAGTTCTAGACAATACCTACCATTCAAAAGATTTCAACACAGCATCACAACATACTGTATTTTCGTTCTTTTTTCTCTTCACAACATAATAGCAACACACGCCCCCTTATGGTGAATGCTTTATATTTTTTGATGTCTCTCGAAAACTATGACAATGTTTCAATTAGACAAAGCATGGTTGAGTCATACTGAGTACAATGCAGGCTTTTAGTTCCACAAACTCCTTTGGCAGATGCCAAACAGACATGCATGTGGAATCAAGTACAACACGCCTCATACTGGGTCTCTTTGAGAGAGGGAGAGAGAGAGAGGGAGAGAGAGAGAGAGAGAGAGAGAGAGAGCTAATCAATACAGTATCTACAAGATGTTGGCAAACATGTGAAATTCACATATTTCAGCTCCAAGAACATTATCAAGGACTTCCTCATTGCAGCAGTATCCCTTTTTAAAGGCAAGGAGCTAATAACACCTTTAGCTAAGGTGCAGTTGTGTTTCAAAGCAGTTCTGCACTAGGGAAGATATAGAGGCCTATGCAACTTCAAAGGGCATATTACCATACAACTGTGCAAAAGCAAGCATTACAAATGCAATTTATTCCGGTGTCATACAGAAGATAGTAAAATGTCTCCCTGTGTTAAAGCAGGATTCCTAAAGTAGAGCTGTGTAAAAAAGACTGGCTTGTGTTTCAGCAGAGCTATCCAGAGCCATGCTCTGTAAATGCGTCTCTCTCACATACTGTTGAAGGGAAACCAAATGGATTCTTTAGTGCACACATTCATCACTGTGCTGTGAAGCACTGTACACCTTTTGGCTGTGTTTAATTATATAGATGTCCACATCGTACTCATAGTTAGGCCCTGGCACACAGTGTGCTGACACTGTCTGAAACTGCCCCATCCACCCAACCATGGTCAGTCTGGTAGGCATACAGGTAACTCTTTATTTTAAAGATCATACTGATCCTAAAAATACAGTGTTACTGACATAACTCTTCTGTGTCCACTCAAAGGAAGCATTTGTTGCAGTGTTTCAAATTGCATTCATAGTAAAGCAGGTTGTGGCAAAAAGAGACACCACTCGTTTGACATGACATGTTCTGTGTCAGCAGTCAGGCTAGCTATAAACGATGGGACAGGCAAGCAAAACAGATTGTGTTCTAATGAGATTTAATTGCTATGTGACTTCACTCACCTGAATTACGATGCAATTATCTGGACGCTTGGCCATTCAGGTAATTGATTCATTGCTGGCCATCACAGCTTAGCGTGTCTCAGACTCCTCAGTGGGCTCTGATCCTCCGCCCAGCTAAGGGAGTTAGGTTAATAGGACCAGCTAAGGACCAGTCAAGGCGGTCAGGGGAAGGGAGAAAAAAAATCAATGAGGACAACAGGCTGCACCGGATTGGCATAGCAAATGAGCTTTGCTGGAGCAAACTGAACAAGACTGCGGCACAGTCAAGTCCCCTTCCACTGTCACAGGTGGTGGTGGCGTCTGAGACTTTTTGAGATGGAGAGATATGTTGGAATGCTACCAGAGAGGAATAAAGGGAAAAAGTACTCTTGAATTCACAGACATCGCTTTTATTTGTCAAAACAAAAGAGCACTCTTTTTGTGGCACTGATTTTAGATCTGCTGTACACTCATCAGGACTGAGCCAATCACCATGTGATGGGTACACTTTCCTCTGGACAGACTGAGAGAAGAACAAGACAGAGAGAAGAAGAAGAAGAAGAAGAAGAAGAAGAAGAAGAAGAAGGGGCTGGAGGAAAAGAAATCATTTGACAGAAGAACATAGATATCAGGGAATGTGTACGCCCCTTCTGTGTCATCTTCACTTTTTAAGCAAAACAGGTTTGAGAGAGACAAAAAGTGTGCACACACAGAAAATAATAATAATCATAATAATATTAATAAAACATAATTTTACATGGAATGCACATTAAACTTGCAATATTTCCGCTATTCTGTACAGGTACAAAAACATGTGCCCATGGAGATCACTCTCTGTGTCCATCTGTTCATTTCCTTCTCTCCCCTGGCCCTGGCTGCCCGATATTAGCCACGCTCTGCATGATGTGTACAGATACCCCCAGATGGCTGCTGTGTGTGCAGATAACCGCCTACAAAACAACTGTGTATGCGAGACCTCTAGTGACACAGGACAAGGCTATAGACAGACACAATTAGGGCCACTGCCACACCAGCAATTCTATCCAACGCTCTAAGACATAACAAATACTGTATGGACTTTGTCCCAGACGTCCATTAAAAGAGAGGAAAATAAGAATGTTATATAATGTTTATGTCTATGCTGAGATCATGTTCTGATCACAAAAAAGCTTCACATAAAAGTCCTTTGTACAAAACCTCAGTATCAGGGCTAAATGGCCAACTTTGAGCAGACCCATTACAAATGGCTGCCAGTTCTTGGGTACCCATCTTGATAGGAGAGTCCTATGGGTTAAAC
This sequence comes from Sardinella tawilis, assembly GCA_030264315.1. Taxonomy (NCBI): domain Eukaryota; kingdom Metazoa; phylum Chordata; class Actinopteri; order Clupeiformes; family Clupeidae; genus Sardinella; species Sardinella tawilis. Next base: position 11,966,367 of record JASCQY010000293.1, on the reverse strand, counting down.
CTTATGCGATAGCTTGCATGGATACAGTGCACAAGTAACAACAGGATGGCTGTTTGCAATATTGCACACATAGACACAATGTGCTGCGTGTATGATTTGCCATGGTGTTTAGGTACACACAGTTATATTTCATAAATTCTTCATTTTCATTCTTGCATTTTTATGATTGACTTGCAAATTTAACACTGAATTACAATGATATTACAACTGCAGTGTTCATTTTACTATCAATGATGAGAAGATGTATAAATATGTATATATCTTATGATGTTTTTTTTTTTCAAAAAATACACAATTGAAAAGCTGTCACATTATGTCTCTGAAATGTTTGCAAAAAAATCCACACAGTGTAATTTAAACAATAATCATTTTGCTAAACCATTCATTCATCATTGCTCTTTAATACAGGATATTTCCCTGCTTAATATTTTAGAGTTTTGGATGAGGATTGGACAGTGTGCCGACAAAAATGAAAGGGCTATTTTTCTCTATCCTGAGGTTTTCTAATCATCAAAAAATAGTCAAGACAGGGTTAACCAGATAATACAAAGAGAGAAACCTTCAAGCAAGCAAGTGGTAAAAGAACAATTGAAGGTAGAAACAGTACAAAAAGTGCAAAAACAGGAGTTAACAACATGGAATGTCATGTGCAATAAATTAAATATAAAAGTGAAAATGAGAGTGTATTAGCGTGCCGAGATTTAGACTAACCCACCTCAGTCAGGACCGCAGTGCCACTTTTTTGCATCTTTTTTTGCTTGAATTGCTTGGAGCAAGTCATTTACTTACATAGGTTTGCAGCTCAGAACTATGAAAAAAATCACAAAAAATATATATCCTTAAGATAAAATAAAACAGTTTGGGATGGAGTTCAACTGAATTGTCTTCATATACAATAAATATTATATAATCTATGAGCCATGCAATCATTTACTGTTTCATATACAATACAACAGCGTTGATATTGTTCTCCTGCACACAATGGTTTCATTGATCATATTAGTCTCTGGATTGGGGGAGTTATCTCAGCAAAAGTAGAAAGAGTTATCTTACAGCGATATTAGTGATATGTTATTTTGTTATGAGCTACAATACAGTTCATTATGAAATGTGAATAATGTTATGTCAGACAGGGTTTTTAGATCTTTGTGTAAAAGTGACACTGTACAGTAGCTTAAACCTCGACCAAAGTGATATACTGCCCATGCCCATTAAATCCCCACCACTTGACTAATAGTTTCTTAAGCCCCAGTCTAGCCCAATCAAAAATGACACATACAAGTATGCTTCCTCACAAGTGATGGCAACATTGAAGAAAAAAAAAAAGGTCACAAAGGAATAACAGGACAAACATCGTTTACGGGCAGGTGTTTGCGTGTGTGTGTTTTTTTAAGTATTGTACAAAATCAAAATTCCCACCAACCACACCAAAAAAAAAAAAAAAACACTCTGAAACAATTCTTGAAAAAATCCATTGGAAACTTATTTTCTTTTATACATCTTGGACACAGTTTATATTGACTGTGGGGGGAGGGGGGGGGCGTCGCTGACTCCTGCACACGTTGGGGAAGGGGTCAGAATGGCGATAGTTCATTCCTCCTCCGTGCATCCAAGGAGCTCCACGCGTAAGGTGATCCGTCCGTACCACGACCACGGCAGCACTCGCACGAAGCGCGCATAAATCGGGGGCTCTATCACATTCTTTCTGTGCGTGTCGTTGTCAAAGTTGCCCTGAAAGACCTGCAAGGGAAGAGGGAAGGGGGAGAGGGGAATGAAAGAACAAAACACTGATTTATTGGTCCACTCTCAGGTGCACATAGAGTTCAGCATGTTTGCAAACTGCAGCCAGGCGGAGCTGGAGGACACACAGACAATTCATGACTCACAAAGCCTCCGACAGACAGCCCAGTTTTTGAGCTTTGGAGGCTTCTTGTGATGGCTCCATCAAAGCCATTAGACAGAGTGTGGTCAGAGAGCATGGAGGAGAACAGATTACACTCTGCTTTACTGGCCCGCTGTCATCTCCCCTCCACGTCAACGCAGAGAACAAAAGCAGCTCGACACAAGCTTTGCTGATTCAGCCTCTTCCCTCCGCATCTTTCAAACGCTCCGCAATGCTAAAGGCAGAAACTACATGCTCTCTCTCTCTCTCTCTCTCTCCATCTCTCTCTCTCTCTCTCTTTGTTATTCAACATCCATCTTCTTCACTGCATCTACTTCAGTTATTTGGGAGGACCTGCTGTGGTCAAACACATGAAGTTACATAACCATCACCACCAGCGCATGGACATGTGGTCTCAGTATGGTGTGCTAGTTCTGTAAGTTACAGTATGTAGAGCTGTACTACAGTACAATAAGAACCAGTCTGAGCAAACACTGGCAATGCTAGCATATTAGCACTGGACCAATGCAGACTACTGTAGGCATCAAGTAC
>JASCQY010000293.1:11945859-11955902 GCA_030264315.1 Sardinella tawilis | reverse complement strand
ACACACACATACACACACACACACACACACACACACACACACACACACACACACACACACACACACTCACACACACAGAAAAACAAACTCCAAAACACACCTTACCCTAGTTGGCTGATACAAGAGCGGGCAAGGGGAGGGGAGGGGAGGGGAGGGGGGGGGGGCTTGTCTGAGTGGCTGGAGGGGACTGATCTCAAGCATAAACATGTGTAGCCCTTTGAAGGGTGGTAAACAAGGTGTGGGTCAGGTCTGCTAGGGCCTGCTGTTATCTGATTGCCTGATCGGGCAGGAGGACTCCAGGTTGGCCTGGCGGAGGGCGGCCAGGCATGTGATAACCCACTGCTGTGCTCATCAAGGTGGAGAGGAAAGAGAAATTCAAAGAGAGATGCTTGGCAGGGAATTAGCTTTTTTTCCCTCCCCCTCCTGCTTCAGCTAAACACACTGCATATGCATGGCTCCCGCACAAAGAGTTTTCTAGCCAAGGCCCTATAGCCCTTTTACTACCAATTACCCGACCATTTCAGCACAAAGAGAATTCCTTTGGACAGGAGTTTCTGCGTGAGCTGTAACGGTAAATGATGCTTGGATAATATGCTTAGATACCAGTCCAGTTGGCTGAGGCTAAAAGCGGCAAAACTCTGAGTACGCTATCTCTCCTCGAAGTCGGCGGCAACGGGGGCTTACCTTGTCTTTCCCCTGCTTCTCATCTTGATATATGTGCCATCTCTCGCCGTCGTTGCTGTAGGCCACTTTATAGGAGCCCACAAACTGCACGTGGCCAAAGTCCTTCGCCCCCTGGGTTATGATGCCCGTGATCTTAGTGGGAACCTGCATGTCCACCTGAATAGCACAGAGCAGAGAGAGAAATGGCACGTCAGTGAATGGCAGTGTGTGTGTGTGTGTGTGTGTGTGTGTGTGTGTGTGTGTGCACTAAGTAGCACAAACAGCAAGCTGGCCAGCAATGCCCGATTGATAGTCTCAGTGTGTGCCTCTGACAGACTCACGGAAGGATGAGAGAGAGAGAGAGAGAGAGAGAGAGAGAGAGAGAGAATGAACTCTGGCCCAAGTGAACCATCTGTGCAGTGCAGGTAGAGGCAGGAAGTCAGCATGCTGTCAAACTAATCCACATGTGCTGAGCCGTATTTCAGCTGGTGGCCATCTTTCCATGGTTCCTCTAGGAGCGGCTCCAAAACATGTTTTTTAAACCCGTTTACAACAGAATTGTGAAGACAGGGAAAAAACAGATGAAGAAGAAGAGGAGAGGAAAAAAGAGAGAGAAAGAAAACTTCAGCCTGAATTATTCACAGCATATTGAACTACAGGGCTTAGTCGCAGTTTGAGCTCAGCAGAAACAGAAATCGCAGGCCACAGCAGCTTCTAAGGCCAGGCTGCACCATTTAGGCTAAATTTTTAATACGGGTCTCATTTGCTCCTGGTGTTCTATTAGCACTGTGCCTGGCTGTTGACATAATGTTGTTTTATTCATTTGGGCTTGGCACTTTATCATTTCCACTGCATGGGCCGCACAGTGTCAGTCTGATGTATGCAGTGCCGTATTTGGCAACACAGCACTCTCTTCCCGCTCACCACCGTAAAAAGGTGTTCGTTTATAACCCTTTCAGTTCACAGCCAGGTCAAGAACACACTGGTGTTACAGAGTGAGAAGGAGAGAAAGAAAGAGAGAAAGAAAGAAAGAGAGAAAAAAGAAAGAAAGAAAGAAAGAAAAAAAAGACAACATTTGGCTTTGAGGTTTGAACACAGACTTAAGGAAACAGGGAGAGCCAATGTGGCAGAATTCTGGAATTATGAGCATGGTACAGTATGTGTGTCCTTGGCAAATTCATCAGCTGACTTTTATCTCAGATGACTGGAGACAAAACGGAAGGTGGACATTAAGACAAAACAAGAACATATTTGGGAGGGTCATTGCGTAAACAGCCATTTTCTGACTTAGAATGTGCTCTGACAACTGCATATCATCATTTTGAAACACTTAAAAAATCACACTGAAAAATGCCAAGTTTTTTTTCTTACTCTCATAAAAGTGACACAACTTTGTTGTAGAATTCACACAAAATGGTATATGAAATATGATCCAGGCGTCACACCAGATTACAAACTATCAAGAGGATTTTCAAACTTAATATCTGAAAATTCCTGTGTTCATGTTTTACACTTCTACAGCATGTGTACACAGTGCACATATACCACCACCCCCTGTCCAAAGCTCCTACCCCGACCCTTGTCCAAGGCTCCTACCACCACCCCCTGTCCAAGTAATACAATTCAATACAAGTAAAGCATGTATTGAAATGGATTCAAAATGCGCCTGTCATATTGAATGAAATGAGATGAACAAAATGTGGGTTTTCTAAAGGTTTGTAAAGCTTAATGTTTTTAGAAATATAATGGATGTCACATAAAATGCGAAACAAACATTCAACACAATGCAAATTTCATTAGTCTGTACTTTGACATATGCTTTATGTGATACCAGTCCTAAAAGCACTGTTTCAGATATCAGCATCAGTTTCTGAAGACTGCAGCATATTTTCTACCTTAAATGTTTCATCATCCCTTAATCTCTTTCATCTGCTTCATTTCATTCCGACAAAGGTATTCCATGCATAAATACACTGTGGAACAGTCAGCCGATGCTGTGGCACTTGTAAAAGTCCAAGGCCAAGGGCAATCTCTCAACCAATTGGGCCCATCATCAAAACAAAGTCATGCTTGAAGTGGAACCTGAAATTGCGGTCACAGGTAGCGGTCAAAAGAAAGGACGCCCCAAGCAGAAATCTCCACCCCCTCCCCTCCTTCCCAGACCCCCACCAACTACTCCCTGCCCACCACCCCCACAACCGCCCACTCCAACGGTTCCCTGCCCCAGCCCTTGTGCTTTGATAACTGTGCCTAAATTAGGGGTGAGATAAGCTTGTTAGAGCAGCTGCCTCTCCCCCATGAGGAGAACGCCCTGCGTCTCGATGAGGACAGCGCCCTGCGTCTCGACGTGCTTTTAACCCCAGTACACATGCGGGCCTTTCCAAGTCTCTGCGGGAGCCCCTGTTCCGTGCCTGCGCCGGTGTCACCGAGAATCAGTCCCAGCGCACCGGGCCCTCCTGCTGACGCCTCTCGGGGGAGATGAAGAACACTGCCTCCCACAGACAAGCCCTTATCCCTCCTTCTCTCTCTCTCTCCCTCCCTTTCCCTCGCTTTCTCTCTTCCTCTCTCTCTCTCTCTCCCTCCTACTGCACATGTCTCAGACCCAGAGCACAGGAATAAGACAGGCTGAAGTGTATGCATAAGCAAAACATGTGTGTGTGTGTGTGTGTGTGTGTGTGTGTATGTGTGCCTGCACCAAGGAGTGCTATGCCCCATCAACTCTGATATCTCCACGAACATTAACACTTCTGCTTACACTAAAGCATCTGAAATATTTCACCTTAAGAATAGAAGATTGCTCATATAATAAATGAAACTGCATCGGGTTAGACCATAAATGGAAATGTCTGGGGAAAATACCTATTTATTACCTTTTTTACCTTCATTATTGCAGTACATTCTGCAGCATAAGTGCAGAGCACAGCTATATATATATGTGTAGTGCATTATGCACTGTGTGCTGTATGTGTGTGTAATGGGAAACAAGAGGGGAAGACTGACAGTGGGGGCCACTGAGTCATGCGGCTGCTTAGGAAGGCACAGATGTGACGTAAAGGCGCTGACATACAAGCTACTGTAGCATCTGAACACCCCTAGGTCCACCTGAGGGGGAGAATGGTCCACCCTGACGGCTTTGAAGGTGCCCATGTACAGGGTGCAGCAGTGGCATGGCAATGTGCCGACCAAAAGCCCTTCGGCATGCTAACAGGACGGCAAGACAGGTGAGCTCCACCAGTGAACAAACAGCAGAAGAGAGAGAGAGAGAGAGAGAGAGAGAGAGAGAGAGAGAGAGAGAGAGAGAGAGAGGGAGATTGACACATATTTGTTGGTTGATGGCCCTTTATGCCCCCAAGGTTTGCCTGCAGCATGGTCGCTGCCAATAAACACAGGGGCCCATGTTTTGGAGACCTGTGTTGCTGTGTTTGTGTGTTTGTGTGTGTGTATGGCTGTGTTTGTGTGTGTGCATCTGTGTGTGTGTGTGTGTGTATGACTGTGTTTGTGTTTGTGTGTGTGTGGCTGTGTGTGTTTGTGTGTGTGAGACTCAGAAATGAGAATGACACTGACACACACACACTGAGCAGCGCCCCCACCGCCACAACATGACAGCGGCGGGAAAGCCTCTTCGAGACAGTGCTGGCGCCTGCCCCACGGCACCTGTACCTCATTGAGGTGAAAAACAAAAACGTTTGCGCCATTCTCAACGCTGCCTGTAATCTCATCACAGCCGCGACACACACACACACACACACACACACACACACACACACACACACACATCCTCAAATCGGCTTTTCAGATTGTGTGGAAAAAAAAAACAGAAGAAGACAAATGAAAGGATGGAATGTGAGCGAAGGAAGAGAGTTGAAAGTGTCAATGGGAGGAAGCTTCCAAACGAACAAACGCCACAAAGTCAATTAGCCTCAGAAAAGGGCTGCCACCATTTGTATTCATCGTGCAAAAAACCCCACAGCCAATTTCTGTCTTCATCTGTGTCATTTTGTGCTGAAAATCTCCCTTTTTTCATCCCTTAAAGATTAATTAGTTCCAGTGTTTAACAAACTGCATGCAAAATGTGTATGTGAGGAAAGGGAGGGTGTGAGAGAGAGAGAGAGAGAGAGAGAGAGAGAGAGAGAGAGAGAGAGAGAGAGAGAGAGAGAGAGAGAGAGAGAGAATGAGTGAGAGGGAGAGCAATATAGACTGACAGAGGGAGAGAAAGACAGAGAAGCGAGGGACAGTAACAGAGAGAGAGAGAGAGAGTGAGAATGAGACAAGAGTGAGAAGGAAAGAGAGAGCGAGAGAGCCTGAGACATAAAGGAAGGAGAAGGCATGGCACAGAGGCTTGGCTAGAGAGGAGAATGATTTTCATGAGTGAGCAACATCTCTGAATCTCAAGCAGCACCCAAACGTCTAATGAAGTTGACAGCTTTTCTTTCAGCTTGGGCTTCTCTTCCTCTATACATAATTCACAGCAGCAAGGCTCGGCTAAACGCGCTACACAAGATGACTTCAGCATAAATTCACCTATGTGTGAGGCAAGGCGAGAGAGAGAGGGAGAGAGAGAGAGGGGGAGAGAAAGAGAGAGAGAGAGAGAGAGAGAGAGAGAGAGAGAGAGAGATAAGAGAACTATAATTACTGCTGGGTCTTACATACAGTAGGAGGATCAAAGGTTCGACTGTCACCAGTCGTGCAGCAGCCTTAATGAATGAATAGTCTGCATCATTTCCACACTGCTTTTAGCCCTCCCCTTCATACAGCTTCAGTGGAGCCACGCTGGTTGAATGCCGCAAGCACACAGTAGCGTGCATTTCTAATCCCTCATGCACCTCGGCGTATACATATACAGTACTGTACACACAAATCCGCCCAAATGTGGAAGTAAACTGTGCCGCCATTGTGTGCCCGCAGATCTGGAAGATTACGTACATGTCAATACCAGTGGAATCCATCACTACACCTGTTTTCCAGCTTTTGTTTTTTTTACTTCAAACCATGTATTGCATCATATCATGTTGAGATGAACCTGAACTGTGTATGGCTGCTCAAACAGAGGTTGTAAATTACATGTTTTAGAATAAAAGTTAATGAAATTTGCACTGTGTCCCTCTGGTTCTGACTGATACTGTCGGTGTCCGTTGTAAACATCAACATGATCAAACCACCCAGAGCTGATCTCTTGCAAGGATGTTTAGAAAATAATGTATAAAGTGTAAATATTGTTATTTTGCGTAGTTGGAGTAGAGACAGTAAAGTATCTTTGCTTGTAGCTAGCCTTCCTGGCAATCTGACGATTACGCTAGCAAGCTAACAGTGTTGTGAGAAGATTTTATTACTGCAACCGCCTTATTACACACATCTAACAGCCGTTATGTTGCAGTTAATATAAGGGACTGAGGGCTACTGCCAAACGTTGTCAGTCCTTTTGTCTTTGCCATTAGCATGACTTGTCATCTGCTTTCAATGCTTTTCATGGTAAGCAACGCAGTAATGGCGGCACAGCAAGATGGCAGTGCCCTCAAATTTCCCAGCGGATTAGTGTATAGGCAGACAGGCAAAGACACAGGCCTAAACAGGCCCCCTCAACACACACACACACACACACACACACACACACACACACACACACACACACACACACACACACACACTTGGTGATCCATCACTTAAAAGAAGCACACCTGAGAGAGCATCCATTGCTCGGGCCCATCATGATTCAGGCCAGCTTTAGCAACGAGAGGCTCCAGAAGTGACAGATGGAGACTGACTGGGATGCTTTGGGATAGGCTGGAGCTGAACGGGCACGGATGGGGCTGGAATGCTGCTAGTCCTCTCATATCCACACGATCTACCGAGACAGAAGCACTAAAAGATGGGTGACCTTAGCAGGATATTATGTGTTCTCTGGTACATATTAGGTATTATTGATGTTCTATTACAAAAGCTACCAGAGACTCATGACGGACACGCTGATAAAACAGATTGAGAGGTTTCTATCTTTGAAAATCGAAGACACCTTATAGGCCACTGCAATGAGATATCTGGACTACTTCAGAATGGCATAACAAGGCAAAGTATTAAATTCAGCTTGGAGGACACTATTACTGCTAATGACATAGGATTTAGTTTCCCAGGTCTATTTGAGGGACAATATGATACCGATTGGCCACAAGCCTGGCCTCTCCCCCCAAAACAATCATTGAGAAGGCACAGCTAGGATGAATGCTGAGAATGTAGGCTACCGTTTCAAATAAACATCCTGCAACTCCCTCTCGCTCTTTCTCTCTCCCCCTCTGAACCACAGCAGAGGTGGAGTAGGCTTTTATTTATTATTTTATTTATTTATTTTTGTCTCACTCTTTCCGCATTCCTTCTCATCTGTATTCCAGAATGACACCCTCCCTGCCTCCCAGCATTCCGATCACCCCGCTACCTTTCACATAGTCATTAAGGCCCTTCACTCCACTCCGCTCGGCCGTACCAAAATTCAAACCTTGTTGCTTAGTTAGTCATTCACAGTAGTCATTCACAGTCGTCATTCACACATGATGAAGGATCTTCAAAGTTCAAGTATAGCACTTGACATTTTTTGGAGGAAAAAATCACAAAAAATTGTGCCAAGAAAAGGATGTTATGCATTTGGATCTGATTGTACTTGGACACTATCCAACTTCCTAAATTTTTCCACATACAAAGCCTTGGTGGAAATATTTATGCTACTAAAACCAAAACTGAGTGTTGAATGAGGTGATGGTCATGGATTCTGTCAAGAAAGATGAGTACGTAGTAGTCTGAGGGAAGTGGATTATTTAGACTCTTACAGTATATGCAGTAGGAAGTGGATTATTTAGACTCTTACATGCAGTAGGAAGTGGATTATTTAGACTCTTATATACAGTAGGAAGTGGATTATTTAGACCAGGGGTCGGAAACCTTTGCCACTCAAAGAGCCATTTGAACCCTGGGAGCCGCAAAAACTCTTTAGACATTTAAAATGAAAGTTTTGCCTTTACAGTATGCAATGTATAAAGAAACAGTTTTATGCCTTCATTTACGACTGCATCGGTGACTGCAGAGAACAAAATTACATTTCTGCATGCAGTGAATATTTTTAACTCCGGGAAAATAGTACAGTAGCCTACTCAATGTTTGTTTGAGACCTTGAAAAAAAATGACAAACCTGAATTTCTCACCAGCACCTTTTAATTAAAATCATATTGGAGAACACCTGCTCGGATATGCAGATCCAAAGATTGACAGTACTCCATGTTGATACTTTTTCATGTTCACATACAGTAAATGTCAGGGGTAGCATAGCATTTTCGAACAAGTTGGTCTGATTTGAGGAATATCACGGCATTTGTGATTCTCATCAAGAAAGGCCTTCTGACGGGCGACATCTTCAAGGTCTGCTGTCAAAGATGTTTGCATTACCACGGTTGCACAAGGCAAATAGCCTCTGAATTTATCTTCTGAGCTTCATTTAACGTTCTCAAATGCAGGAGGTGTGACAGTGCAGTCTACCTTTCAGTAAGTCCTTGGCAAGCACTGAAAGCGTGTGCGTCCCTGACAGTTATTTAATGTGTTTGCTATTATTTTGTTGAATGAACGAATACAATAAAATTAAATACATATTAATGAAATAGCATACTTATTATTTATTTTCAAAAGCAACAGGGAGCCGCGTCAAAGGGATCAAAGAGCCATACTGTATGCGGCTCCGGAGTGCGGGTAGCCAATGCATGGAATTGACACTAGACTCTAGGCTATTGTTATATAGAAAGGGTATTATATGCTACAATACACTGTGTAGACTATTCTTATATAGGAAGTGGGTTATATAGACTATTCTTATATAGGAAGTGAATTATAGACTCTATTCTCATATAGGAAATGGATTATAGACTCTATTCTTATATAGGAAGTGGATTATAGTTTCTGTTCTTATCTGGTGAAATCCACCCTCTTTCTATGAGATTTCAATAACCTGATAATAACCTCAGAAGACAGAGCTAAGTGTACACATTCAAAAATGCAGCTACGATCACACTGAATGCTAATTTAGACCTAAAAGATTCATCTCAAGGTCTTCTAAAGTCTGGCACTCCTAAAACATGTTGTAGATTGAAAAGCCTGGCTGGCACTTTACCCTCCGGCCCACCTGCATGCACTCTCCGTGAGGCTGAGTGTAGCCTCCTGACAGCAAGAGTGACTGTGAGTCTCTTTCGCATGGAGGAAACATTACATCCCTTCCAAGCCAACCTGCTCAACGGTGTTCCATGGTGGGCAACAGCAGCTTACGCTATAGAGCAGCACATAATGAGGGCAAATGTGTCTTCCCTCCCCCATGGCAGCCTCATTGATGGGGTAAATAAGTTACTGTTTCAGCCTGAGAGACTCGAATCTCGTTGGGTGTAGTGGGACAGCACCACTGGCTGAGACCGCAGCAAGGAGCTCCGATGATAATTCGAAATCAAATTAGCATCGGAAGCATTCCAGGGCTAGCCTTGCCGACTGCTGAGATTGTTTCCTGACTGGCTGGCTGGCCGACTGGCTGGTTGTCTGACTGACTGGCTAAGGTCTCTGTGACTTTCTCAGAAGTGCAAGGGGATGGGAGAGGGCTTAACGCCAGACACGGTCTCCCTCAACCGAGACAGGAGAGATTTAAGACTTGGCCTCCTTGTGTTTGGACTGCAACTGTTAGCACTCTGATTTTGATGTACACAGAGAAAGCAGAAACACCAAAGGATAGAAGAGAGTGTGAGAGGAAAGGAGGATTTAATCACAAACTGCCCAGTGAGAATGAGAAAAACATTCAAAGCAGATGTGAGGATGAGACTGTGGCATTATGGCCATTACAAACCTTTCGGCATGTTGATGTATTCAGCCAGTGAGCATCATGAAATGGCTTTGTAAATAGCCTCTCCATTAACCTGCTCTTCCCAACCCATTTGGACGTAATGACTTACAGATTCATTTGTATACATCGCCTTGGAAGATCTCATTCTACTGCTCCCCATGGGACCCTGTAGTGCACACTACTGCACTGTGTGGGATTGGACAGACGTTCAGGCAGGCTATGCTCAATCACTCTTCTATGTTGGATTTGGTTGTTGTATATTTTTTTTGGGCTAAAAAGAAAAGAAAATCCATAAAAACGATGGTTAAATCGAGATCTATAAAAAAGAAAGCCATCTTTAAAGGAGTACGCCACCCCCAGGTGAAATTGAGTCACTCAACGCAGTCCCTAGAGTTGGGTTCGTGAGCCAAAGCGTTTTTTAGCCGACCCAGCCATTGTCCTAATCGAGCAGCGTCGCGGTTAGCTTTAGCTTAGCGTAGTCGCTGTAATCCGGAGTGTCCTGATAGCATGTCGTTGCAAAAGTGAA
>JASCQY010000293.1:11869591-11879694 GCA_030264315.1 Sardinella tawilis | reverse complement strand
TGCCCTCCTAGGTTTTTTAAGAGAGCGAGAGAACAAGAGACAGACAGAGAGACAGAGACACAGAGAGAGAGAGAGAGGGAGAGAGAGAGAGAGAGAGGGAGAGAGAGAGAGAGAGAGAGGGAGAGGGCCCTCTCGCTCTGACCCCTGGGGGCTTACGGCAGGAGCAGCACAGGAGAGAGAGAGAGAGGGAGAGAGGGAGAGGGGGAGAGAGAGGAAGTGAAAGACAGAGAGAGTGACAGATAAAGTTGAAGCCAAAAAGGAGCCAGTGTGAGAGACTGAAGAAAAGTGACTAAGACAGTAAAAAAATAACCTAAAAGGGGATAGAAGGTCATCAAGACAGAAAGAAAATAGTATGTTCAAGAAAGAAGAAGAGAGAGAGAGAGAAAAAGAGACTGAAAAGCAGTGAGAGAGAGAGAGAGAGAGAGAGAGAGAGAGAGAGAAGATGTCAAGTTTCTGTCAACCTCTCCCCTCTGTCACGAAGATGTTGTTGAGGTTTCCTGTGTTTTATTACCATAGTCTGTACCATGTTGATGTGCCTCTCAGCGTGCGATCAAGATAAACAAGTGTGCAATTAGTCAACAAATAGGCCGATTTCCCAAGACCTCGTGCTCAACCTCTGTGACTGAAGAGGGTACAAACACATTACAAGATGCCGCGCTTTAAGAGACGAAATAAAATATTAAAGCTTGCTCGCCTAATAAGTGTTGGAGAGGCGCGGTGTGAAAGAACATCACGCTCTCCTTTCCACACCCAAGGTAAGCATCTTAACGAGGAAGAGCAGTGCTAATTGGAGCTGGCTTATTAGGCATGCATATGTATGCCTTTTACTGCGGAATTAACATGAAGCTTCCCCACACACATGATGAACGGGGGTGGGAGGTATGAGCGATGGGAATGGTGGGAATGGAGGAACGTCGAGGCTGCTTGGAATGTTATACACACACTGAGTGAAGAGCGAGCCAAGTGTGTTTGTAATGCCGACAAGGAGACAGGAATGTACTGTATGTCAGTGTTATTGCAACTTAAAAAATTAAATAAAATACACATATATTTATTCACACACACACACACACACACACACACACACACACACATACACACATACACACACACACACATACACACACACATGGACCTACAAATACACACACACACACACACACACACACACAGATACGCACACACGTGCACACACACACACATACACACACACGTGCACAAACACACACACACACACAGACACTGCACAACAAATTCACATCTCTCCCTATGGAGAGCCAACCTCCCTCTCCCTCCTGCTCCCTCTCCTGCTCCAACACAGAGCTGCGTGACAACATCAATATTTAATTCAAAACACTGAGCCCTGACACAAAAACCAACCACACTGCTTTCACACGTCCTCAGGCTCCTCCGGGAACTTTGCACGCAACAAAAGCCAGGGGAAAAAGATATTTATACACTTCGCATCTGAAAGCAATGACAAAGCCAGATGTTGTGTGTTGTGCTTTTTCTTGTACATCTGAGACGATTGTCATCACTGGGAGAGGGAGGCCATGCATGCTTTCGCTTTCCTTGACTTTGTCCTTTCTGTGCTTTTCTTTTTCGTACCAGCAAGACAAAAGAGAGAGAGAGAGAGAGAGAGAGAGGGAGAGAGAGACACTCACATCCAACAGGGCCTATCCCACAGTGAGTGTGTTTGAGGCCGTCTCAGCTCTCTGTGCGGTCGGGTGTCCAGACAGAGCTCCGAGTCCAGTGTTATCTCCATTCAGAGCAAGCCGCCCAACATGGGGGATTTGGCCAAGACAGTAAACATGAAAACAAGGCCTTAGTCCAGCCGGGAAACTAGAGAGCCAGAACAAGCCACAACACTTATCTCTCTTCTCTCCCTCTCTCCCTCTCTCTGTCTCTTTTTTCATCACCCTCTTTCCCATCATTCACTCTTTCTCTTCTCTCAACCACTCCTATTGCTTTGACACTTTGCTCTTGGCTTACTTGAACTTTGGACGAAACAACGTAACTTGTTTGATTATCCGGTGCTATTTTGAAACTCCCCGCCACCATGGGAGTTGTTAAAGTAATGTCTGGCTTCAACAAAAGTGAATGTCTCACAACTCATGAATCTCTTGTCTGCCCAAAGTACGTACTAACGTCCGAGGTTTGGAATGGGCTACTGCATTACAACCAACAAAGGTGCTAACTTACTGTAGCTAGCAACGTATGAGGTTTGGAATGGGCTACTGCGTTACAACCAATAAAGGTGCTAACTTACTGTAGCTAGCAACGTCCGAGGTTTGGAATGGGCTACTGCATTACAACCAACAAAGGTGCTAACTTACTGTAGCTAGCAACGTCCGAGGTTTGGAATGGGCTAGGCGACTGCATTACAACCAACAAAGGTGCTAACTTACTGTAGCTAGCAACGTCTGAGGTTTGGAATGGGCTACTGCATTACAACCAACAAAGGTGCTAACTTACTGTAGCTAGCAACGTCCGAGGTTTGGAATGGGCTACTGCATTAACTTAGTTAGCGACTATGGCGTTGAGGAAGGCGACCCTGGCTGAGAGGTGTTGCGCTATGTTGCGGCCTAATGTGACATTTACACAGAGTGGAGCTAGTCACGTTTGCTCCCTTGCTAGAATCTAATGTAGCCCTGTCTTCAGTATTCAGTATTCAGTCATCTTTGGTGTCTGTGTGTCTGCAAGTTCGAGAAACTGGCCTCCAGACACACGTTAGGCTGTCAAATATAGAAGCTTACACAGATAGTAATCTCACAGTGAGTGCTGACAGGGACACTCATTTTCTTTGATGTATTCAGTGATTCAACCTCTGGTCCTACGCTATCCGAATTAGCTTGGTAACATTGCACACGGGGTGTAAATAAGCTATAAAGTAGGTTTAGCTCAGAGCCTGCTTTTAATTGAAGTACTGGTGTGACAAACTGCTGCACAGGTGAGGTGAGGCCAACATAAAACTCAGTGAGTAACGGCGAAAAGCTTGTTTCGAAATCGCCATGCCTGACACATTCTCCCGATAAAACTTTTATCATCTTTGAGAATTCCAGGAATCCATAATGGTGTTTTACGAATGCAGAACACATAGACACACACAGACACACAGACACACACACACACTGAGGATGTAGATGGTGCTACATTTGCAATGAGAAAATGCAGAGCAATTTAATATTTATCATTACTTATTGGTATTCCAAACAAGTGTGTGTGTGTGTGTGTGTGTGTGTGTGTGTGTGTGTGTGTGTGTGTGTGTGTGTGTGTGTTAGTGTCTTTTATTACAGGATTGTTGCTGTTAAGGTAGCCTAATGCTTTGGTGCAGCTTTTCAAAAATCACATAACAGAAGAAGTTGCAAGATTGTCCAAGCAACTGCCCATCATCCACAGCAGGGCTCCAACACAAACACATTACTCCCTGAAATCTACCCTACCCACCCACACCAGTTTCCAGTAATCCCAAATACCTTGCCAAACAAAACAGGGAGAATGCGATGTCCAACTATGGTCATTATCCGAACCGTGGAGTCCACTTACTTATTGAAATGAAAGGGCACTTAACCAGCACACAGAGCTCCACATCACTCAAGCATCCCAGGCAGTGACAGACAAACTCAACACTCCATGCTCTCTTGCCCCCTATGACCACAACCTTCACCAAAGGCCATTTCCCTTCCAAGTCAAAGACGCCTTTCACATGGCGGGCCAGAACATCAATGAGCACTGAGAAAGAGAGGAAAAAGAGAGAGATGGAGAGAGAGAGAGAGAGAGAGAGAGAGAGAAAGGGAGAGGGAGGGAGGGAGGGACAGGAACAATGATGATGACTTATTTCTGGAAGCAGGCCACGGCTCCGTCATTCAGATAATCCTGGCTGGGCGACGATAAGACTAAACCCAGGGACAGATTGGCTAATCTGAAAGTCAACCTGGAGGAAGTCATAACCAAATACATTATGGAAGGGCACCAGCCGCTCCTGCCTGATACGGGCCCCGAAAGGTGTGAGGGGGAGATAGGGCTGCTCGTGTGCCGCTTGCCCTGGGAAGAGACCCAGGTTTCTATGCATATATTTATTTATTTACACATATGGCTCCGCCGGTGGTCTAATCTCGCCTCTATGGGTGCGTGACACACACTCGGGTGTACGGGTGGATGAAACACACACTCGAGCCACAGGTTGTTTTTCTGCCATCAACAAACAGGAGACCCAGTGTGAGACAAAGGTTGAAAGAGGACACATGGGGACCGTGATGTGCACACAGCCCCCTATTTTACAAGGGGAAAAAAAACAAAAAAACACCAAAGCACGACACACACCCCACACTCCTGTTTGTCCTGTACACAAACACCGACTGACTTGCCTTGATTGACGGGCTGAAGCCGTGACTGAGGCCCTAAAGACCTGCTTGGATTTCCTCTGTCTGCTGTGCGACTAAAGCATCCAAAACCAGCAAACAGAAAAGAGGCAGAAATGAGACCGCTTGAGCAGATGTGCCGTGCAGCGCTCAGCAACACTGACAAGACGAGGACAAAGGCCCATCTCTCCTGCTCCTCCTTGTTCGGGCAGCCGGCACAAAAGAAGGTCAAAGCCAATCAGGGTAATGGGTCTAATCTCCATTTGGTGATGTGGCAGCGAGGACTGGCGGCACTGTCACCGTTAATGCCGTCCACTAAAAGGCCACCCTCTGGAGTCGACAAATCTTGTTTGTGCGTCTTCCACCAGTGCACCAGCCAAGTGTGTGTTAGACTAAAGCACTTTGCATTTCTCCCCCCTCCGGGATTAATGTAGAATGACAAATTGCAGGAGTCTATCTGGAGATAGGGATAATTGTGTTGCGCTCATACCAAGAGTTATCACTGTCATCAGTGGATCTACTAAGAGATCCTTGATGAAGAATACAGCAATTTCACTTGGCAGGCATAAAACCAGGCTGACAACAGTGCAACATTCATAAAGAGCTTACATTACATTCAGGGCATGATAATTACTTAATGAAACTCATTATCTGATTATGTTATCATCTTAATTGCGGGTGGTGGCAAACAATCCCTAAAGATGTGGGCTGTCTGGCTTTCCACTATCTCCAGAGTGACTGACGTATGCAAGAAATAACAGGGTCAGGAGCATCTGAATGGATCTGAAGTGTCTGGTTCACATTCACACACGCACGCACACACACGCACACACACACACACACATACACACACACACACACACAAACACACACAAACACACACGCATGCACACACACGCACACACACACACACACACACACACACACAGTGTGCAAACAATACATATGTGAACACACAATAAAAAATGCTGGCCTTTGATCTGTAGCTGTATTGGAACTATACTAGAGTGTTGATTTGGAACAAATTCATGGCAATTTTGCTGCCTTGTCTGCACTGCATAAGTGGCTGAGGAGGCCGTCCGCAAACCGCAAGCAGCAATGTTGACATGTGGCTTTAAAGGGTTTCCTGCCCCCCCCACCCCCACCCCCACCCCCTCATCTGGCTTGCATTAGGACAGTCAGAAAAGAATTATGTGTTTTAAGCTGCTTACCACAAAATAATACCCTCTTCTTCCAACAGCTGAGAAAAAAGGCTGAATGATAAGTGTTTTTCCCTGCCTTTTCCAACCTTAAAAAAGAAAACGTCTGAAATATGAGACAAATTACTATTGGTCTTGCTAGGCACTGACTCACACTACAGTCCACCTTTATCAATGTAGTAATATCTACTAATATTAATCCATGTGGATGAAGTATATTAGTGGGCTATCTGTGCGCTAGCTACTCCACGTGCAGAGGCGACACTAAGGAGGATCCTCCACGGAGTGAGAGTGAGAATGATAGGTTACTTTGCTTGAAGGGGAAGAAATGTGTTTGTCATTGCTCTGGTCTGGGCCGTTCTGGTAAAAACAGCTCAATTTAAAACCAAAAGACAAGTTCTAGGTGCCTCTGTTGTTGTTTGAGATGGCTTAATGTGATTGGCTGATGTTGCACTGTTTTTAAAGGCATTGTTCATCTTGAAAACAATTCATGCTCGTTTTGAGACTAAGGTTACACAGACTG
Source organism: Sardinella tawilis (assembly GCA_030264315.1). NCBI lineage: Eukaryota > Metazoa > Chordata > Actinopteri > Clupeiformes > Clupeidae > Sardinella > Sardinella tawilis. The sequence continues at coordinate 11,873,611 of JASCQY010000293.1, read as the reverse complement.
AAGTCTTGTTACCTGGCAATCAACTGAGGTATTCCTTGCAACTTTATACAAACTGTCACTAAACGGCAATCTTTAAAGGAAAACAACAGACCAGTATCACAGCACTTCACTGAGTTTAATGGGGCTGCAATGGGCCTGATTTGCACAGAGAAAATAGCATCTTCAAAGACTAAAATGAATGCAGCATTAGACTCCCAAACATGAACTGAAGGTACAGAGAATAAGAGAAAAGCTTCTTCTCCCTCCATCAGGAGCCATAAGCATTGAAGCTACTCCACGTGTGAAGCTAAAGTTACATCCGCACATGTCGCCACTCACTGAGCGATATTAGCTAATAGAGTGTGTATGTTTTACAGCGATGGAATGCCTGGACAGGCCAGGAGAGCACGAGCGATGCGATGTTACTGGTTTTGAGTTCAAATGATTTGAATTTTTGCGCGAATGAGCAAGAAGCGCTGCATGTGAACAGGGCTTAAGCAATGAGGAAATCCAATGTCATTCCCTGGTGGATAGTTTCTGCAACTGACTGCAATTCTAACTGTGCAGGTTGGGGATGTCATCTGCCCAGAAAATATTCCGCTCTGATATCTTGTCTGATATGCAATGGCAGATTTTGCCATAGGCAGCTGCACTTTGAGTGAAAATAATTAATTGCCATTTGTCTTGGCACTTGATTAAAGCACTGACATGGGCTAAATGAAAATTCTCAGCTGTGGATGTCAGAGAAAAAAAAATCAGTAAGTTCATCAGAATCTGTCATCCTACTAGACTGTCAATAGGGATGGTCGTTGACTGAGGTTTGTACCAGCAGAGAGGTGAAATCCAAATGTACTGTGGTAATTGGGCAGATACAGGAAATTAAAAAGGTGATGAGTTGAGTGCAGAGTGCTTCTGACAGAACACAAAGACAGGGGCACTTCAGATCGCCCATCATTCCCGGGATCCATAGCTATCAGCATCTTTTGCTTCCAATCAATATGCTTTGTGCGAATGCTTTCAGCGGCTGTGCCAGAACAACAGCCCCGGTGCGTGTCAGCAGGAAGACGCTCAATGCCACAGTTCTCCTCAGTGCATCGCGCTTCGGATGATTTCAAAGACGAAACATTCACTCACAATCAGCAGCTGGCAGAGAGCAGCAGCTTTACTCCAAATGGGCTGAGAATCAGAGGATCCCTTGTTTTGTTTTGACCAATTTGCTGCAAGAACGGCTAATGCAGTTAAACACTGAAGGCTCAGTTTAATAGGCTTCACTTTAGACTTTGTCTTTTTGTTTTTTCTTTTATTTGTTTCTTTGTTTGTCTTTATATATATATATATATATATATATATATATATATACACACACACAATATAATTTGAAATGGGTCACAGACTGATTAATGATTTGTGCAAATAAATAAAACTGGCACTATTTAGGATTCCACGCATGCACACGGACACCTTACTTTATCATCATCACCAGAACGCTGCAACTTCTTTCCACCATCACCAAGCTCAAGGTCAACTTCAACTGGGCTGTGACCCAGATAACACTCCTTATCAGTGTGTGTTCCAAAGATTTATAAATACTCTTCACTGGTGAAGAGGCTCACGTTAGGTGTGCTGAGCACACAATGGACTGCACGTTAGTTTCATGGCTTTATTTAAGCCCTAAATGAATAAAGCAATGGTGCCAGAGAGTTGAGAGTTGGCAGTTTTAGGCTACCACTGCCCCAAGGCTAAGAACAAATAAAACACTGTGAGGGAAAATAAACCACAATGCAACATAATAAAAAACACACCCACAATCTCCATAACTTATTATTAACTAACGGGCTGGTGTTTCATCAAGACTACAGAGGAATTTGAAACAATTAAATTCCACTCAATAAAGAGACCAAGGGCAAAGCGTCTGTGGTTTCAATGAATCTTGCATCAGTAGTCTCTTTCTCTCTCTCTCTCTCTCTCTCTCTCTCTCTCTCTCTCTCTCTCTCTCTCTCTCCCTCTTCTCCTCTCACTGCTCATTGAGCCACATGTGTCTGTCCTGCTCCTCCACGTGAGAGCGTGGTATAGCATGCACTGGTACACGATGATAGAGACGGACAAGTTAAGCCCATGAAGAGTCAAGGGGGCGAGTGAGTGAGCGCGAGGCTGAGGTGACATGCTCCTCAGCTATCTCAAAGACCCCAGGTTTAAAGCCCAGTGCTCGGCGCTAAAGCCCAATACCAAGGATTTTGGGATAACTGCTTTCAGTGCACAATGTGTTGCAGCAGGCTAAGAAAGCCTCACTGAGGCTAATGATTTACTGTAGCGTGTCGTTAAGCATGGCATCTGTAAAGCATCTCGATGGGGGTGGGTGGGTGGGAGGAAAAAAAATGTTTCTTTTACATGTAACTACGGAGCAATTCTTTCCATACCCTCTAAAATGCCACAGTAGCAGCATATTGTGAACATGTGGTCAGGTCAGAAAACCAGCCTCTGAGGTTTTATTATTTTATGAGTTTCAGAAAAAAACGTCTGTATGTAAATAAAACATATGCCAGGTGGTTGATGGGAAAGACTGTGTTGGAGTCTGAGATGGGGGGGGGGGGGCAAATAGAAAAGATAAAAATTGAGCGGTGGAAAGCAAAGCACAGTGGAAAATCTGGAGTTAGTCTTTCTGAAACCTCTGAAGGTAATTCAGAAGCATAAATTAGGATTAAGACTGGCATGCAACCTCAGACAAAGATGGGAGGGAGAGTCACATATTTGTCCAATTTCAAGCTGCCACATGGCCTCTACAGGACTGCTGTGGCATGTGTTCCTCTTTAAAGATGACAGGCACATTCAAGCTCGACCCATTTCATGGCCTGGGAAAACCCATCGTGATCTGCGAACTCGATTTTGCTCCGCACCTTTTGCTCCTAAAGGGATGGTGAGGGGTTTAACAACATGATCAGAATCATTGGTCTGATTGGTTGTAGCTCTGTCAAATAGTGACATCATGATCTACGCCCCGTGAGTTGGAAATGGAATGGAAGATTATGGACAAATACCTAGCCCAAACTCAAACTCAATCTCAAATAGTTGTGAAAACCAGGCTAGCCATTTCTCTTCTAGAAAATGAAAAGGGGGTGGGGGGCGGGGCATCCAAACACCTTGCACTACAACACTGAATACCTGATTCATGCCACCCACTGAGATGTCATATTACTGCACAAAGAAACAAGGAAAGAACACACTGACAAACAAACAAACAAACAAAGACACAAACAAACAGATGAACAAATGAGCACATCTGGACACATGGCTCTGCTTAACAGAGTGACACCTGGTCTCACAGCACTAACAAGACAAGCACCACACACACACACACACACACACACACATCTGAGACAAGCACCACACACAAATCTGAGACAAGCACCAAGCACATGTGCTGTTGATCTCTGGGTCACTTACCAACCTCCATATTACTAGCACACTTGGGCCCTGTGAAGCCGGTGCGACACTCACATGTGTAGGCCTCGTTGCTCAGGGCCGTGAGGCAGGTGCCCCCATTCTCACAAGGGTTGTGCTCGCATGACTCCTCTGGGATGGAAAGAGCAAAGACACACAAAGACAATCAGTCAATAGCTGGTAATCAAGGACGCAAAGTTAGCTTCTTTTTGGACATCACACTGTCCATGTGCTAGTTCCTCTGTGGACATCACACTGTTCATGTGTTAGTTCCTCTTTGGACATCACACTGTCCATGTGCTAGTTCCTCTTTGGACATCATACTGTCCATGTGCTAATTCCTCTGTGGACAACATACTGCCCATGTATTTTGTGGAGTTTTTGCTGTTGAGAGACGGGCCCACTGGGAATTATTTTGTCACTCTTGATGGTCAAAAACCCCATTAGAGTTGTGCGTTGATTTCATTTTCTGTCAGGCATGACATGTGGCAGGAGCCCATACAGACAGATGTGTCATCATTTGGTTTTAGTGTGTGTGTGTGTGTGTGTGTGTGTGTGTGTGTGTGTGTGTGTATGTGTGTGTGTGTGTGTGTGTGTGTGTGT